>JAQQSY010004580.1:0-12225 GCA_028646535.1 Procyon lotor
ATGATTCCTGAGCAGTTTGCTTCAGCTGTCTTCCTGCCCTTTCTTCTCTACCATTTTATCCTCTAGATCACTAATTCTATCCTCTGTCTCCGTAACTCTAGCTGTTAAACTATTTAGATTGGATTGGACCTCACTGATAGCACTTCTTACATCGGCTATACTGGTTTTCACTTCTGCCCTTAGAGATTTTATATTGTCATTGATCCTAGCCATTACCTGGATAATTGTCAGCCTGAATTCCCTTTCTGACATACTGTTAATGTCCATGTCTGATAGTTCTGAGGGAGAGGGTGCAGTCTCTGGGTTCTTCCTCTATTGGGTGTTCCTGCTCCTGGTCATTTTGATGGGAGGTGGATGAGAGGATGTATAGTTGGATATTTCACCCATGATCCAGGCAAGGTGCACTCTGGAAGGTTTAGGAGCAATTGGGATTCACCACCAAAAAGAAAGAATAAGGATAAAAAAGATAGAGCGAAACAGAAAAAGAGGGGATCTCAGCCAGAATGGGCCTCAACAATAAGATTTATGAAGTATGTAGACCAACATGAACAAACATATAGACCGACAAGAGTAGATGACAAGAAATAACAGAACCTAGTCAGAATGAACCCCAGGAATGAGATTTTCTATAATACCAGAACAAAAACAAATAGGTAGAAACTCTGACAGAAGGATAAGATGGGAGGGTGGTTATAGCTCCTCATGTGTGAGGAAGATTATTTCAGGTCTTCCTGGGTTTATCGTTGTATTAAGCCTCTAGTTATAATGTTAAGTAGTTTTAAAAAAATAAAAACAAAAAACAAAATCAAACCAAGAAATGTGAAAACAAGTGAATAAAAATAAAAAATAAAAAAATAGTGAATAGAAAAAAAAAAACTTGTATCTATGAAATATACAGGTTAGAGGGTATTATCAATACTTAATATATTGATCTCCCCTAATGTTGAGGATTTAAAAGTCTTATGGTGACTCTGTGGTTGTAGTCTTTTTGGGGTTTTGTTGGTTTTTTTTTTTTTTTTTGAACTTGTCTTCTGGGGGAGGGGCCTGGCGCATTGTTTTCCAGTCAATCTTGCTTGGGTTGAGTCACCCTGCCCCCCAGTCAAGGGGCAGAGCTCTGTGGAACCCAGTTTCTCAGTCTTTAGCTCTCTGAAGGCTTTTGGCCTTTTGTAGCTTTTTCTCCATTTCAGACAGTCTAAGCGAGGGATCTGCCTGTCCATTCCCAGACCTCCCTGTCACAGAGAAGCCGCAGTCTGCTCCCCTCTGGTGGACCAGCAGGGACACTCCCCTCCATAAATCTCCCAGCGCAGCTGCCTTTTCCCAGGCGGCGCGCACTCAGCAGTTTGGCGGCTCCACGAGACTCCCCGGGCTCCCCTGCTCTAGGGGCTCCAGGCTCTGGCGGGGTGTGGCCAGATTCTTGCCAATATTACTGCACCGGCCACACAGTTCTTGCCTTCGGTGGTGCACCATCTAGAGAGCGCTGTACAAGGAGAAAAGCTGTGGGCTCCGGGACCACAGCAGACTCTCTAAGGTGCTTTCAGGAGCATGCGCACCCTGCCCACAAAATGGTGCGGGGAGCGGGACCTCACCCCCCCACTGGTCTCTCTTTGAGGTGAGTGGTATCTTTCCTGGGAGCATGGACCCAGGCTTGTGCCCACAACCACCCGCCTTCCACTAGCTGCTCCTCAGAACCTTACGCTCTTTTTAAGTGTTATTAACCGGGCTCTAAGTTATTGCTGCTCCACAACCACCTGGCACTTTCCTTTGGGGTATTACTGTCCTTGTGCCACTTCTGGTGGCTCCCTCCCCTTTTTGTTTATCCTCCGATACCGTTTCGAGTGTTCCCGCTTTGCTTTACCTCTCTGCTGCTGTCTTCTGCTCCCATAGAGATCCAGAAGTGAAAAATCTTGCTACTCCAGCTGATTTCATGGGTGTTCAGTGTGGTCTGGCAGATATCCAGCTCACTTTTGGGGACAGGTTGCAACAGGATCTCCTACCTCCCTGCCATCTTGCCCCTTCTCTCAAATTCTTCATATCAAAGAGATTGTATGATAATTGTCTTTCTCTGACTGACTTATTTCACTTAGCATAACACCCTCCAGTTCCATCCATGTCATTGCAAATGGCAAGATTTCGTTTCTCTTGATGGCTGCATAGTATTCCATCATATATATATATATATATATATACCACTTCTTCTTTATCCATTCATCTGTTGATGGACATCTAGGTTCTTTCCATAGTTTGGCTATTGTAGACATTGCTGCTATAAACATTTGGGTGCACGTGCCCCTTCGGATCATGAAATTTGTATCTTTAGGGTAAATACCCAGTACTGCAATTGCTGGGTCTTAGGGTAGCTCTATTTTCAACTTTTTGAGGAACCTCCATACTGTTTTCCAGAGTGGCTGTACCAACTTGCATTCCCACCAACAGTGTAGGAGGGTTCCCCTTTCCCCGCATCCTCGCCAACATCTGTAATTTCCTGACTTGCTAATTTTAGCCATTCTGACTGGTGCTACACAAACCCTTTGAAATAGATCCCAAGTCATGATGTAAGATAAACATTACTGTGTTACCAAAAGCAAACAAAGGCATAATAAGAAAACTACAAAGCAATAACCCTCATGAATGTAAATTAAAATATTCTCAACAAAATATCAGGTAATCAAGTCAATCACAACCTGCAGATTTATCCCAGGAACTCAAAGCTTTTTTTAACATTTGGAAATCAATCAATGTAATTCATCATACTAACAGAATAGGAGAACATGTATCTGTCTACCTCAACAGAACAAAAAAAAAGCATTTAGTAAAATTAAATACCCATTCATGATAGAAAATTATTATTAAAAATGGCAGAAATGAGAATCATGTTACTGAAAACTGGAGTAAAGGGTATTCTTATTTTGAAAGTAGAGAACTTGGCTGAATTGTGCTCTATTATTCAGTAGTACAAATAGAACTTATAATGATGAATTTGAAAGTTTAGAAGGTGTGGCCAGGTTTCTCCTTGCTGCTTATGGTCAAATTCAATAGGAAAGATAAATTGAGGCAAGAATTGTTAAACAAAAAGGATCCTGCACTTAATAATTTGGAAAATTCTCAACCTATCTAGATACTACATTCTATAAACAGAGCCTAGGAAGTGGCAGGAAAACTATTTGCTAAAGAGATCAGGCATGTGATTTATGGATCCAATCAACTATCTCAGAAGCCAGGAGTAAATATTAGTTATCCAGGAAGTTATCTTGTGCCTAATGATGTGAATCCCCATGACATCCACAGAAGACCAACAAGATTTTCAAGAATTTTATTCTAGCAGATGAAGAGGACAGAGATGGAATGATATAAACAAAGAATGACTCTGAGGGCCAAAGTAGATGGAAGAACTGCGCTGGAGCAAGGCTGCCATCCTGGGTGTCAAGAAGATGGGGCTACTTATCTACCAGGGCCCAAAGAACAAAGCAGTAAGTCACAGAGGATTATTCTCAGGCCTTGAAATCTAATGAAATTTGCCTTGCTAGATTTTAGACTTGTTTGGGAAATAAGACCCCTTTTTTCCTTCAAATTTCTCCCTTTGGGAATGGGTCTATCTATGCCTGTCCAATCGTATTTCAGGAGATAACTTCTTTTCTAGTTTCTCAAGTCTGTGGATGGAGAGTAATTTTGGCACAAAATGGATTATGTTCAGTGTCTCATCCATAACTGACTTAAATGAAATCAGAGATGAAATTTCAAACTTTTTGAGATTATTACACTTAGATGATATTTTCTAGTAAAGTTGATGCTAGAATGGTTAATACTTTAGGGAATTTGGAGTGTGGTAAATTCATTTCCCACATGTGAAGAGCATGAATTTTCCAGTACCAGAGGAAAACTCTTGTGGGTTGAAATGTGTCCCCAAAAAAGATAGGTTCAAGTCCTTATTCCTTGTATCTATGAATGTGACCTTATTTGGAAACAGAATCATTGCAGATATAACTAAGATGAAGTCACACTTGAATAGGGTAGGCTTAGTTAATTATGACTGGTGTTTTTATGAAAAGAGAGAAAGAGACAGAGACAGAAGGAAGAATGCCAGGTAAAGATTAGAAATGTCCAGTCACAAATAAAAGAATGCCAAGGACTGCCTACAACCACCAAAAACTAAGAATAGGCAAGGAAAATTCTTTCCCTAGAGCTGTCAGAGAGAGCATGGCACTGCCAATATCTCGAATTCAGACTTCTAGCCTCCAGAACTATGAAAGAATAAGCTCCTGTTTTTTCAAGCCACCCTGTCTATCACCATTTGTTACAATCACCCTAGGAAACTAATGCAAAAAGTGACTACATAAGCAAATTGTGATACATAAATAAATACAACTCAGCAATTAAAAGGCATAAACTACAGGTACAAAAATTTGAGTCAATATTGAGCTTCATGCTGATCAAAATCCTAGTCACACAAGTGTGTACATTATATGATTCCACATAAGAACTTCTAAGAAAGACAAACTTCTAAGAAAACTTCTAAGAAAAACAAATGGCTCTGTGGGTTAAAGCTTCTGCCTTAGGCTCAGATCATGATCTTAGGATCCTAGGATTGAGCCCTGCACCAGGAGCCCACTTCCCCCCCTCTCTCTGCCTACTTGTGATCTCTGTCAAATAAATTAACAAAATCTTTTTTAAAATAAATAAATAAAATAAAAGATAACAAAGCTGGAAAAATCTACACTATCTGGTTCCAAGATTTACTATGAAGCTATAAGTAATCAAGGCAGTATGTTTGGGCATATAAACAGACACATAGATTAATGAAATAGAGAGTGCAGAATACTCCCACATATATATGGCTGACTGATTTTCAACAAAAGACTATCCTTTTCAATTCAAAGTATTTCAATGGGAAAAGGATACTCTTTTAAACAAACGGTATTGGAATAATTGGATATCCATATGAAAAAAACAAGCCCCATCCCTTACCTCCTACCATATGCAAAACAATAATTTTATATGGGTCAAATAGACCCAATATAAGAATTAAAACTATAAAACTCCTAAAGGAAAACATAGGAGGAAACCTTGTGTTGGGGCTAGACAGGATTTCTTAGATAGAATTTGAAAGACAGAAACCACAAAAAATATAAATTGAACTTTACCAAAATTTACAACTTTTGCTCATTTAAAAGTCTGACCACTTAAAAAAGAAGAAAAGGCAAACTATAGACTGGGAGAAAATATATGTAAGACATGTATCTAAATACATTGTGCCCAGAATACATGAAGAACTCCCATCACCAAAGAGCCAAGGTGCCCTTCAATAGACGAATGGATAAAGAAGATATGGTCCACATATATAATGGAATATTATGCCTCCATCAGAAAGGATGAATACTCAACTTTTGTATCAGCATGGATGGGGCTGGAGGAGATTAAGCTGAGTGAAATAAGTCAAGCAGAGAGAGTCAATTATCATATGGTTTCACTTACATGTGGGCATAAGGAAAAACATGGAGAACATTAGGAGAAGGAAAGTAAAAGTGAATAGGGGAAATCGGGAGGGGGAGACAAAGTATGAGAGACTATGGACTCTGAGAAACAAACTGAGGGTTTTGGAGGGGAGAGGGGTGAGGGGTTAGGTGAGCCTGGTGGTGGGTATTAAGGAGGGCACATATTGCATAGAGCACTGGGTGTGGTGCATAAACAATGAATCTTGGAACTCTGAGAAAAATTAAATTAAATTAAAAAATTAAATAAAATAATAAAAATAAATTTTAATTTAAATTAAAAAAAAAGAACTCCTACCACCCTAGGACTACAAACATCCAAAAGAAAATAATATTTGAAAAGGCATTGTACCACAAAAGACAGATGAATGGCAAATGTCAATAGTCATTACAGAAATGCAAATTAAAGCCACAAAGAGACATCACTAAACACACACTAAAATGACTAAAATTTGAAAGTCTGATACTACCAAGTAAAAATACAAAGCAACTGGAATTATCATACATTGCTGATGAGAATGTGAAAGATACAGCTACTTCTGAAGAGTAGATAATTTCTGACGAAGTTAAGCATACAACCTAGCAATTTCACTTCTAGGTATTTACCTAGGAGAAATTTTTAAAATGTCCTATAAAAGGACTTGTATATGAATGTTTATATAAATTATGTTTATAATAGCTAAAAACTAGAAATAATACAAATGTCCTTTAACTGGTGAATGGGTAAACAAACTGTGGTATATCCATATAATAGCATGCCACTCAGCAACGAAGAAAAACAAACTGATGGTTTAGGTAACAACATTAATGAATCTCAAAAGCATTGTGCTAGATGATAGAAGCAGACATCAAAGATTACATTCCATATACTATGAACATGAAAGTCTAGAAAAAAAGATACTATAGTTACAGAAAATATATCAGTGGTTTTCAAGGGATTGGCAAATGAGGGAGGAGATTAACTGCAAAAGGGCATGAGAAAATTTTGGGGGGTTGATGGACATATTCTATATCTAGATTGTAATGGCAGTTATATGACTATATATTTCTCAAAACCATTAAAATATACACTTGAAATTGGGGATTTTATTGAGTAAATTAAATCTGAGTAAGTTTTTTCTTAAAAACAAGGAAAATAGAAACAAAGATTAAGGGATTAATTCAGCAGTTCATAATCTTCAGATGATATTCATAGTGAGAATTCTAAAATGAAAGAAAAAAACACATTTATAACACAAATTTCCAGAACTGAAGAATATGGGTACTGAATGCTTAATATAACAAATGAAAAAATATACTTACATCAATGTGCATCTTTGTGAAATTATAGAATACCAGAAAAAACAAAAGTTCCTAAAAGCTTTGGAAAAGGGAATCATATATAGAAGCAGAAATGAGAATGGCTTAGCACTTTTCACATTGGGTTGGAAGATAAAGACAAATGAAGAAAGCTTTCAAAATCTTATTTCCAACCTACAATGCTGTATCACTTTTGTCAGTTAAGTATGAGAACAGAAAAAAGGTAGCTTCGTATACTTAAGATCCTCGAAATTTTACCTTCCATGAATTCTTCCTGATAAACTACCAGATAATCTGTTTTATCAAAACTAAGACCTAAATGGTAGGATGTGGGTTTCAAGAAATAGGACATTCAATACACAGAGAGAAAAAAGATTCCCAAGATGTTGCTGAATAAGAGCTCCAGGAGGACAGAAATGCAGCAAAGACTGGAGAGCAAACATTCCATTTTGACTGAAAAGGAGTGGGGGTAGGGTAGCAAGGAACTTTATGAAGAATGCCTCCAAGACAATTAATATCCCCAAGGGAAAAAAATTGGTCCAACAAAAGAACTGATATACATATCTGTGCTGATAGAGATTTACAGCATGGGGGTTGGTTTGATAATGAATGAGTGATGGTCAATTTTTAACTTCAGGGAACACAAAAAGTAGTCAAGAAAGGAAATGTACTCAAAACACACAAAGCAACTCAATTTAGGAATAATACTTACATGGTAATTAAAATAAAACCTCTCAATAGTGATTTTTAAAAATTATATTATTGGGAGGAATAGGGACAGGAAGTAGAAGGTAGGAGGTGGAAAAGGCCGATAAACAAAATCCGAAATTAAAAAAAAATCAATATTTTTAGAGGGACGCCTGGGTGGCTGAGTCAATTAAGCCTCTACCTTCAGCTCAGGGAATAACAGCAGGGTCCTAGGATGGAGCCCTACATCGGGCTCCCATCTCAGCAGAGCGCCTGCTTTTCCCTCTCCCTCTGCTGCTCCCCTTGCTTGTGTATGCTCTCTCTCTATCAAATAAATAAAATTTTTTAAAGATTTTATTTGTTTGAGAGAAAGAGAATGAAAGAGATTGAGAGCATGAGAAGGGGAGGGACAGAGGGAGAAGCAAACCCTCCCATGAAGCAGGGAGTCCAATGTGAGATCGATCCCAGGACTCAAGGATCATGACCTGAGCCAAATTCAGTCACCTAACCAACTAAGCCACCCAGGCATCCAATAAATAAAATCTTTAAAAATACATTTTTAGAAATAAAGAAATAAATAGAAGGAAGAGCTAAAAGTTTGAAAGGTAGATGCCTCTGTGGAGTGGGAATTAGTTTTGTAAAGGGTCAGAAACTGATTTACTATTTTTTATTCTGAACATTATATTTCTACATAATTTTTCAAAACTAGTTATACATGTATGACTTTAATAAAAAATCAAAATATAAGGAGAAGGATTCACCATCCAAAAAGTAGAACCTCTAAACTGGATAACCTGCTTGAGCTGGCCTACTGTCTGGTTTTAGCTCTTAATGCCCTACATAAACTAGTAGACTAACTCTCTGCGGTATCTGCCAATTAGGCAGTCACCAAGGATCCCATTCCTATTTCATTTAAGACCTTCAAGGTTAAGTCAGCCCTATGAATGTTCCATATCACTCCAAACTCTTAACACCAATTAGGCACTTTATGTTAACCCACTTCAGCCCAGGTCAAGGAATATATTATAATTATACTTGTGGAATGCCAAACAGGATGCATCAGGCTAACTCCAATAACCTTTCTTTTTTTTAGTATTATTAACATATAATACAGGGTACATGTATGTGAATCATCAGGCTTACACATTTCACAGAACTTACCATAGCACATATCTTCCCCAATGTCCATAACCCAGCCACCCTATCCCTAGCCCCCTTCCTCCCAGCCACCCTCAGTTTGTTTCATGAGTCTAGGAGTCTCTTATGGTATGTCTCCTTCCCGATCTCATCTTGTTTCATTTCCCACCCCACTCCCCATGACCCCCCACCCTGCCTCTCAAATTCTTCATACCAGAGAGATCATGTGATAATTATCTTTCTCTGACTTATTTCGCTTAGCATAATACCCTCCAGTTCTATCCATGTCTTGCAAATGGCAAGATTTCATTTCTCTTGATGGCTGCATAGTATCCCATCATATATATATACCACTTCTTCTTTATCCATTCATCTATTGATGGACATCTAGGTTCTTTCCATAGTTTGGCTATTGTGGACAATGCTGCTATAAACATTCAGTGCACGTGCCCCTTCGAATCATGAAATTTGTATCTTTAGGGTAAATACCCACTAGTGTGATTGCTGGATCACAGGCTAACTCTATTTTCAACTTTTTGAGGAATCTCCATACTGTTTTCCAGAGTGGCTGTACCAGCTTGCATTCCCACCAATGGTGTGGGAGGGTTCCCCTTTCCCTGCATCCTCGCCAACATCTGTCATTTCCTGACTTGCTAATTTTAGCCATTCTGACTAGTGTGAAGTGGTATCTCACTGTGGTTTTGATTTATATTTCAATGATGCCAAGTGATGTGGAACACTTTTTCATGTGTCTGTTGGCCATTTGGATGTCCTCTTTGCAGAAATGTCTTCATATCTTCTGCCCATTTCTTGATTGGATTATTTGTTCTTTGGGTGTTGAGATTGAGAAGTTCTTTATAGATTTTGGATAACAGTCCTTTTTCTGATATGTCGTTTGTGAATATCTTCTCCCATTCTGTCAGTTGTCTTTTGGTTTTGTTGACTGTTTCCTTTGCTGTGCAAAAGCTTTTGATCTTGATGAAGTCCCAGTAGTTCATTTTTGCCCTTGCTTCCCCTGCCTTTGGAGATGTTTCTAGGAAGAAGTTGCTGCAGCTGAGGTCAAAGAGGTTGCTGCCTGTGTTCTCCTCCAGGATTTTGATAGAGTCCTGTCTCACATTGAGGTCTTTGATCCATTTTGAGTCTATTTTGTGTGCGGTGTAAAGAAATGGTCCAGTTTCATTCTTCTGCATGTGGCTGTCCAGTTTTCCCAATACCATTTGTTGAAGAGACTGTCTTTTTTCCATTGGATATTCTTTCCTGCCTTGTTGAAGATTAATTGACCGTAGAGTAGGGGGTCCATTTCTGGGTTCTCTATGCTGTTCCATTGATCTCTGTGTCTGTTTTAATGCCAGTACCACACTGTCTTGATGATTACAGCTTTGTAATAGAGCTTGAGGTCTGGAATTGTGATGCCGCAAACTTTGGTTTCCTTTTTCAACATTCCTCTTCTATTCGTGGTCTTTTCTGGTTCCTTATAAATTTTAGGATTATAATGTTCCATTTCTTTGAAATAAATTGATGGTATTTTCATAGGGATTGCATTAAATGTGTAGATTGCTTTAGGTAACATAGACATTTTCGCAATATTTGTTCTTCCCATCCATGAGCATGGAACATTTTTCCATTTCTTGGTGTCTTCCTCAATTTATTTTATGAGCACTTTGCAGTTTTCTGAGTACAGCTTCTTTGCCTCTTTGGTTAGGTTTATTCCTAGGTATCTCATGGTTTTGGATGCAATTATAAATGTAATCGACTCCTTAATTCCTTTTTCTTCTGTCTTGCTGTTGGTGTATAGAAATGCAACTGATTTCTGTGCATTAATTTTATATCCTGACACTTGACTGAATTCCTGGATGAGTTCTAGCAGTCTCAGAGTGGAGTCTTTTGAGTTTTCCATACAAAATATATAATCTGCAAAGAGTGAGAGTTTGACTTCTTCTTTGCCAATTTGGATGCCTTTGATTTCTTTTTGTTGTCTGATTGCTGAGGCTAGGAGTTCTAGTAGTAGGTTGAATAGCAGTAGAGATAGTGGGCATCACTGCTGTGTTCCTGTTCTCCATTGATCTTCCTTCGTCCATTGATGTTCCTGATCTTCCACTGAGAATGATATTCCCTGTGGGTTTTTCATAGATGGCTTTGATGATATTGAAGAATGTACCCTCTATGCCTACACTGTGAAGAGTTTTGATCAAGAAAGGATGTTGTGTTTGTCAAATGCTTTTTCAGCATCAATTGAGAGTATCATATGGTTCTTGTTCTTTCTTTTATTAATGTATTGTATCACATTGGTTGATTTGCAGATGTTGAACCAACCTTGCAGCCCAGGAATAAATCCCACTTGGTCGTGGTGAATCATCCTTTTAATGTACTGTTGGATCCTCTTGGCTAGTATTTTGGTGAGAATTTTTACATCCGTGTTCATCAAGGATATTGGTCTCTAATTCTTTTCGATGGGGTCTTTGTCTGGTTTTGGGATCAAGGTAATGCTGGCCTCATAAAATGAGTTTGGAAGTTTCCCTTCCATTTCTATTTCTGGGAACATTTTCAGGAGACTAGGTATTAATTCTTCTTTAAACGTCTGGTAGAATTCCCCTGGGAAGCCATCTGCCTGGGCTCTTGTTTATTGGGAGATGTTTGATGACTGCTTCAATCTCTTTACTGCTTATGGGTCAGTTCAGGTTTTCTATTTCTTCCTGGTTCAGTTCTGGTAGTTTGTGTGTCTCTAGGAATGCATCCATTTCTTCCAGATTGTCTAATTTGTTGGTGTATAGTTGCTCATAATATGTTCTTTGGTGTTGGTTGTGATTTCTCCTCTTTCATTCGTGATTTTATTAATTTGAGTCCTTTCTCTTTTCTTTTTGATAAGTCTGGCCAGGAGTTTATCAATTTTATTAATTCTTTCAAAGAATCAGTTCCTAGTTTTGTTGATTTGTTCTACTGTTCTTTTGGTTTTTATTTCATTGATTTCGGCTCTGATCTTTATTGTTTCTCTTCTTCTGCTTGGTTTAGGCTTTCTTTGCTGTTCTTTCTCCAGCTCCTTTAGGTGTAGGGTTAGGTTATGTATTTGAGATCTTTCTTGTTTCTTGAGAAAGGCTTGTATTGCTATGTACTTTTCTCTCAGGACTGCCTTTGCTGTGTCCCAAAGATTTTGGACAGTTGTGTTTTCATTTTCATTTGTTTCCATGATTCTTTTAATTCTTCTTTAATTTCCTGGTTAACCCATTCATTCTTTAGTAGGATGCTCTTTAGCCTCCATGTATTTGAGTTCTTTCCAACTTTCCTCTTGTTATTTCTAGTTTCACGGCATTGTGGTCTGAAAATATGCAGGGAATGATCCCAAACTTTTGGGATTGAGACCTGATTTGTGTCCCAGGATGTGATCTATTCTGGAGAATGTTCCATGTGCACTCGAGAAGAATGTGTATTCTGTTGCTTTGGGATGGAATGTTCTGAATATATCTGTGATGTCCATCTGGTCCAGTGTGTCATTTAGAAGCTTTATTTCCTTGTTGATCTTTTGCTTAGATGATCTGTCCATTTCGGTGAGGGGGGTATTAAAGTCCCCTACTATTATTGTATTATTGTTGATGTGTTTCTTTGACTTTGTTATTAATTG
>JAQQSY010004581.1:0-12225 GCA_028646535.1 Procyon lotor
CCCCTCCTCATCCGGAGCTGGGGCACAAGGTGTGGATTCCCCCTCATGCCCAGCTCCACACCCTGACATTGCTCAGCAGTCTACATGAAATGAAGGGCTTACCTTGAACTTTAACAAATCGGGTATTTGATCTATATGTGTGACTATTTCCCTCCAGAAATGCAGTGCAGCGGTATTGACCACTGTCGTTCAGACTTGCTTGTGGTATCAAAAGATCTTGGCCTTTGTGAAAGGTAGAGATGACTTTCCCATTCCGGCTGTATCTCACGGTGCCCAGGTTCTCTGTCCTCTTCGCCTGGCATCTCAGGACGAGCGTGTCACCTTCAAACACGGACGGTGGCACCTGAAGGATGAGCCATTCTGGAAAGCACACCGAGACGAGAGCCTGTCACTCAGGGACACCCCCTTCCTCCGGGCGGCTCCGTGCATGAGGCTCGACTGGTTCTCTTTCCTCTTCCACGGGATTTCGGTTCCTGCCCCCGCCTCGCTCATTTCTTCCAAATCCCCGTGACCTGTTTCGTAAACAAATCCCAAACCCTCCAACTCGACACCTGCTTCATACTCGAGGACAGATTCTTAGTATAAGGATCCTAATGCGGGGACAAGGAGCTGAGTGGGATGTGGGCCGCACTCCGACATTGCTGGACACGGTTAGAGATCGCCGCCTGCCTGCTCGCCGGGTCCCAGAGCGGGAGCCACCGCAGAGGGGACAGACTAGGAAGGGTCATCGCGCTCTGGGGCTCGCCCTGCATCAGGCTTGTCCTCAGACACGGACCCCGGGGCGAGGGCTGGGGAAGGGGGTCCCGCGCGGACATTCTCCCGCTCTTCAGATCCGCAGGACGGGTCAGTCCTGGGCCCTCTGTCTACAGCGGCTGAGGGGCCTCTTCCCCAGCGCACGGCTGTGCAGCCGTCCTAACCATTCTCCGAGAAGTAGGCGAAGCAGGATAGGAAGAGCGTAGGAAGAGAGCGGTGCCCGAGGCAGGAAAGTGGGAATAGAGAAGGGACAGGCGTGAGGACAGGTGGGGACAGAGGCCTGAGGCGGAGACTCCCTCCTCCGAGCTCTTGTCCGAGGCCACTTCTCACACCTGCGTTCCTGTCCAGGTCATTTGTCCTGCCCGGAGCTGTGCCCTCCCGGAGGGCGGCGGCTAAGGCAGCTTCGGTTTCGAATCCCCTAAAATGAGCTCCTTCCTCCACTGTGTGAATGCACAGGGAGGTCTGCTGACCATCAGATGATGAAACTCTAACGTCAACAGTAGTTGGAAAAACACCTGCAGACACAAGGGGCTCTAGGACACGAAGCCGGCGGGGGTCAAGGGTTAGAGCCGCAGGAAGGACCTCGGGTCTCGCCAACTGCAGAGGACCGGGGGCACCGGAACCACTTCTGTCATTTGAATGAACCCACCCTCTTGCTCACCTGAAGAAAAGATCAAGCTCACGCTGTCACTTAGGAGCGAGTCCTGGGCCTGGCACCTGTACATCCCCGAGACACGGGCCTCGAGGGTGTTTTCTGGGGTCTCATGGAGCATCACTGCCCCGAGGAACCACCGGTACCATCTCATGTTCTCTGCTGCGGGGACGTGAGATACATTGCAGGTCAGAGTCACCGCCTGTCCCCTGAAGACGGTGGTCCATGGAGGATGGAGGGAAATGACGGGTTTGGGGGCAGCTGCTGAGCAAGGAAGAGACAGAGTCTGAGAAGGAGGCCTCTGGGGTTCGCACCGCGGTTGGCTGTTACCTTGGCCGGCCCCAGTGATGAACTTGAGGGGAAAGAGACGTTGCTCTCCCCTGAGATGCCCCCCCCACCGCCCCGTTGGAAAGGCACTCTCGAAGCCCTTCCCCTCTGTAGCGGCCGTGCACCTGCTGGAAGAGCGCGTGCTGCTGGGCTAAGCAGACGGGCGCTGCTGCCCGAGGGACCCGGACTGGGCAGTGTCCGAGAGGCAGGGATTCAGGGCGCTGGGAGTGGTTAGCGGCCACAGGATGCAGCTCTGGGTAAGGGGGTGTCAGAGCATAGAGCCGGGAGGGGCTGGGGGCCGGGGTGCTGCTGGAGGATTCGCCCCTGCAGTGAGGGAGCAAAGCAAGGTCAAGGTCGGGACGGGAGGGGGCACAGCTCCCTCACAGGTTTGGTTGCCTCCCTCCTCCCCAGCTTCACTCCCTGAGCCGTCAGGATGCCTGATCTGTGGCAGCTACCACATTAAAAAAAAAAAAAAAATCAATATTCGATTCAATTTGTTCTGCAAATTGCCTGTGGTAATCTAAATTCTGCGAAGCAGAAAATAAGCCAGATTATTCCGTTTGCATTATTTTGTTTTTCAAAACTAAAATCTCAATTATGGGGGTATGTAATTTACCATAAAATTTTAAGTGGAATCCCTCGAGGTGGGTTTTTTCTTACTACGTCAGTGCTCGGGTAAGGAGGACTGTGCATTGAAAGACCTACAAATGCTTGCCCTTTTTAAAGCTTGAGACTCGGCGTATTCTTAGCTTTGTCGGCAAGAACGCCCAAATAGATCTTCTACACCCAAATGTAAAGGAAATGCCCTCCCTGGGGAAGGGGCAGAAACCATAGAGGAACCCGAAGGCTAGTTTTAGAAGAAACAGCTCAGGGCTCCCTTCGGTAACGCAAACATTCCTGTGTCTCTGCAGACTTTTCCTTTCTCTCTTCAGAGAGTCATACAGAATATCCTGGGTTCCCAGTAAGCAGGAGTCGTGTTTCTCCTGGAGACAAGAGAAATCCCCACCGTCTGTGCTCCTGGGAAGCCTCTCGGATGGGCAGTAGGGACAGGACAGCAGGTCTCGGGCGAGGAAGGGGAAACTCCTGCTGGGGGTGCAGCCGGCGTCCTCACGGGTCCCCAACTGCCCCTGCTGCGTGTGTGGGAAGACTCGTCTTGCCGGGGCCTCATCAGTGAGGCTGGGACAAGGTCAGTGAGGACGTGTAAGCACGTCTAGCAGCTGATGTAAGACACTTCCTGGATTTTATTTCTCCATCCCGCAGCGTTTAGCCAGGTCAAGTCAGTCTCTTTCCAGTTGGGCAGCGGTGAGTGTGAGGGGGTCTGTGTCCACAGCACCGAGGGGGAGGACTGCAGAGCCCGGAGCCGCAGGGGAGGACATGCTGTAGGGGAGGACGTGCCCGCAGGGGAGGACATGCCTCAGGGGAGGACGTGCCCGCCGGGGAGGACGTGTCCACAGGGGAGGACGTGCTGCAGGGGAGGACGTGCCCGCCGGGGAGGACGTGCCCGCAGGGGAGGACGTGCCCGCCGGGGAGGACATGCCGCAGGGGAGGACGTGCCCGCAGGGGAGGACGTGCCCACCGGGGAGGACATGCAGTAGGGGAGGACATGCCCGCAGGGGAGGACGTGCCCACCGGGGAGGACGTGCCGCAGGGGAGGACGTGTCTGCCGGGGAGGACGTGCCGCAGGGGAGGGTGTGCTCGCCAGCTGGCTGGGGCTGGACGACAACAAAGGTGACAGCCCCCAGGATGAACTTGGTGTTCCTGAAGGGATTTCCGGGGGTGACCACAACACCTGGAGACCCTCTGTTGGCCCAGAAAGGCTGGCCTCCCTGCTGACCACAGCATGGGCGCTCGGAGGCACCGTGATTGGAGCTACTCCCAGAATAACATCTATTCAACGTGCTGGAGTTTGGGGTGGAGAGGCTGCCTGTGGTTGTGCTCATGCTGGGTTGGGCCGGGGAGGGGGGAGAGTGGAGCCGTTTGTGCCCCGGGCCGCGCACCCCAGGGTCTGTGCCCTCTGTCATGTTGGCAGCACCCCACGTCAGGTGGGGGCACGCCCCTCCTTGACCTCTGCGTCCTGCATCCCAGGCCCCCCAGTTTCACCCAACGCAGTGGCAGGTTTGCCCAAGAGTGTGACTCCCAGCTCCTAGGGTCAGGGTTGTAGGACAGGGTGACACTGCCCTGCCTGAAGTCCTCAGGACAAGGACACAGGGAACCAAGTCCCCCCTTATCAGAATTCCTTCCAGAAATGGTCACTAGAATATCTAGAAACATGAAAGAGAAAAGGAGAAGGGGACGTACTTACCAAGGTGTCCATGGGCTGGAGCTGTAAGAGAGGTGAGGGCCAAGGTCAGCACGAGGACCGGAGCCGAGCCCTCCCACCCCGAGAGCCCGCCGCCTGCCCCACTCCATCCGAGGGCGGAGGAGGAGCGCCCAGAGCCACTCCAGGAGAAGCCAGGGCCACCGAGGCTTGAAGCCGAGCGGCATGGTGCTGGGCAAGCTTCGGAAAGCTCCCAAGCCTCCCTCTCCTCATCTGCCACACAGGGACCATGAGAGTGACTGCGTAGTCTCATTTCAGTGAGTTGAATTAGCAAGTCTTCCATTAATGGCCGCTGTCACTATGTGTCAGACCCAACCATGATGCTGTGGCTGCTGTTCCCACTTGGCCTCACTGTCTCCCCGCCTGGAACGTTAGTCTCTTTCAGGACCAAGAAGAGTCACGTCACACTCAAGCCTTCACACCCCGAGGAAAGCCACCTCCTCCATGAAGCCTTCTTGGTTGCGTATGGGCTGCAGTGTCCTCGCTCTGCTGTAGGCTCAGAACACCGCGATCACAGCTCCCCGGGACTGGAAATCATACATGCAGCGTGGGACGGCGGCTAGCAGTGCGGTCCCCATGTCACAGGTGGGTTTGCATCCGGACTGCGCTATGCACGGAGCTTAAGGCAAGGGACTGTCTCTGTGCCTTGGCTCCCTTATCTGCAAAATGGGATTTACAGCAGTGCCCCCTCATTGATTGTTAGACGATCCGGTAGATCAATACACGGGATGCGTTTAGAAGAGTGTCTGGCAAAGTCAGGGCTCAGCAATTAATTATTAATTACTATCAGCAAGAATGAATAATTATCACACATTGTCTGCACCCACGGTGTAATATTTTATGTGTGTTTTCAAGTCAAATGCTCTCATTCCCTTTTTACCGAGTTCCCATGATGGGCAGCCACACTAGTAACTCTTCCTTTCGTTCGGGTCTGGACGTGCCGCTGGGCGTAAGACAAACGCGCTCCATAAATACATAATGCACAACGGACTGACTGCTCTTTGTTTCCCTAGTTGGAGCTACTAGGCATCCAGTGCGTCACTTGGACAAAGATTGAAAACTAGTGTAGAAATAGGGGGAAATAATCCAAAGGAAACCATCTTATTTCTGCTCCTCTCATGCTTTCTGCAATTATCGAAGCAGACACGATCGTTGGATAGAGAGAAGGAAATAACTATTCCCAGCAGAAGCTCATTCCTACATCAGCTCACAATTAGGACTTTCACACCCACTCCCTTCATCTCTCAGCCTGGGCCTTCACGATCTGTGATCAGGGAGGGAACCGAATCTAACTGTAGATTTTTTTTTTAAGACTCTGGATTTTTAAGTCATCTCTGCACCCAACGTGGGGCTCACACTCACAACCCTGAGATCAAGTGCTCTACCGACTGAGCCAGCCAGGCGGCCCCTCACTGTAGGATTTTTTAGGTGGAAAAATAGACCCACTTCTGGAGTAAGAGGAGGTTTTCGTGGGCAATTAAAAGCAAGCGATGGACGCGCTTTTGGAAATCAAGTCCCCCAGGCCCCTCAATACCTTCCCCTTTGTTTATTCCCTGGGGTTCTGAAATAACAGCATGGCCCATTTGTTCCGCAGCCCTCAGGGGACACGTTTGCTGCGGCGACAGAGGCCCCCCCTCCGGCACTCACCGAGGACCAGCAGGGATGCCCACAAGAGCATGGGAGCGTGGCCTGGGATTCCGAGAAGCAGCAGCTCGCACACGGGCGTCCAGCACAGCAGCGAGCACAGCAAGGTGGTTGTGAGAACAGTTCACTGCCGTCCTCAAGTGAAAAAGGGGAAGTAGAGGAATCTTTCTTAAAATACCAGCAGAGTGTCACCTGATGTCAGAGACTCCTGGTGACAAAAGTTACTATTTAACAGAACGCCTGAAGTACCGCTCTGACTTCTTGGTGTGCAAAGGTCCTCCAAGCTTTAGCTACCATATTTGCAGAAACTTCCAGCCGCTGTCTTCCAGGGACAATGCAACGTACTCTCTCTGCTCTCAGAGACCAGGCAAGACTGCAATCCTGCTGAGATGCACGTGATCCGAGGATGGACTCGAACTACTCCAGAGCTGGAGGAGTTCTCTTCCTTCTTCCCCCCTCCCTCCCTCCCTTCTTCCCTTTCTCTCTTTTTAAAGATTTTATTTATTTGTTTGAGAGAGAGAGCGAGTCTAAGAGAGAGCAAGCTGGAGCAGCGGAGGGGCAGAGGGAGAGGGAGAAGCAGCCTCCCCGCTGAGCAGGGAGCCCCAAGCAGTCTCCCTCCCAGGACCCTTGGGAGCATGACCTGAACCTAAGGCAGACACGCAACCAACTGAGCCCCCCAAGGCCCCCGAGAGGTTCTCTTTCACTGTAGAAAGACATTCCTCTAAACCCTGAGTCCTCTGCTGGACCCTTTGCAGCTGACCGTCCATATGTGATGAAGCATCTGAAGCATGAGGCAGCTCATCACCTGACACATATGAAAATATCTTGACTCATTCGTCTCGGAGGAAGTGACCCACTTTGATCTGATTAGGAGGTAGACTGCCGAATAAATTATAGCCCCGTCTCGCTCTTCCTGGAGAATGGACTGTAACATTTTCAACTTCGTGTTCTAGACTCTAAAATCTGTTGCAGGAACGTTTCGACACACACAGACGGATTCTGGAACGGAGGGTCACGCGTGGGGCCGGGAGCTGGGAGTGCAGCGGGAAGCAAGCCTCGGGAGCTTTCCCTGTGGTGGGGCAGGCGGAAGAGGCAGCAGGGAGTTAGCTACAGAGCGGGGTCCTGTCCCTCCCCAGTAGCGGGGAATCTAACCCAATTCTGGAGATCCAGGAGAGGTTTTGTAGTGGAAGTGATACCCAAGTTGAGAAGGCACGATTCTGGGACAGAGTGATGAGCATGACAAGGGTGGGAAGTGACCACTGTCACCGTCATCCTCACCCTCAAGATATCCACGCGTCAATGACCCTTGATCTTCCCGTGAGCGGAAGACATCAGACAGGGGATGAATTGTGAGGGGTCCATATTGTTCTAATACAATGTGTTTCTGTGCACCTGCCGTAGCTTCTTTCTCTAACGAGGGCTTACATGACCATCGACTCTATTCCAGGCAATGTCCAGGCCCTGAGAAGTGTAATAAGATGAAAAACCACATTTTTTTCAGAGACTTATAAAATATGGTAAGAGCCACAGTAGTCACAGACACTAGGCACTCTGGGGACATACAGGGTGTCAAGGCGGCATCCGGTCCCTCGTCACCCAGCCCTCTGCCCTCTCTGCCCTGTCTCAGCGGCCTTCATTCGTCTCAGGACGGCTGAGATGAGAGGCTTCTGGATGCAAATCCTGGCTCTGCCCCTTATTAGTCATGTGACCTTGATCGAGTGCTTGGGACTTGATTCTCAGCACTGGGACAAGGAGGTGAAAATAATACCCACTCCAGGGGGAGTGGTATCCATGTCCTTATGAGGCCGTGATGCTGCAGAGCTCGGGGACCAGAGCCTGGTGCACCATAAACAGTGTCGCCAGGACTATTCTAGGGCCGGGACCTGGGAAGCACTTTATAACTGATACGGCTTTCAACCAACAAGAGTGGATTACACAAGTGGGGAACTCGAATATTATTGATTGACGAAGGCCTGAGGGGAAGTTGAAGTCCTATCCTCTGTTCTCTTGTTTCCAGCATCAGGTTTGTTGAACGAGTGGATTTCAATTATCAAATGAAATTTTGCATTCTTGACATGATACAAGATGTCCGAATAATACGCAAGTCGTGTTTACAGTCAACTTCCAAAGACTTAAACAGTTTAAGTAAGTCAAGTGCTATTTTTCATTGTTGTGCTTGAGTCACTGAGATGAATGCCTCAGTTACTGGTCCCAGAGCTGTGGTTGCGTTTTGAAATATTGGCCACGGGTTGCACGTATCACAATTTACTAGGCCGTGGCCTGGTTAATCGGGGACAGCGTTTAGATTTTACACGAAGGGAGGACAGTAATACTTGCAATCAGTGACTGTAAGAAACTGTGAAAATCCTGATCTTTTTCATTTTCATTTAAAACTCTATACTTCTGGGGTGCCTGGGGGGCTCAGTGGGTTAAAGCCTCTGCCCTCAGCTCAGGTCATGATCTCGGGGTCCTGGGATCAAGCCCCACATCGGGCTCTCCGCTCAGCGGGAAGCCTGCTTCCCCCTCTCTCTTCCTTTGCCTGCCTCTCTGCCTACTTGTGATTTCTCTCTCTGTCAAATAAATAAATAAAATCCTTAAAAAAAAAACCTCTATACTTTTTTTTTTTTAAAGATTTTATTTATTTCACAGTGAGAAACACAGCGGGAGAAGGAACACAAGCAGAAGGAATGGTAGTGGGAGAAGCAGGCTCCCTGTTGAGCAGAGAGCCCGATGCGGGGCTCCATCCCAGGACCCCGAGATCATGACCTGAGCCGAAGGCAGAGGCTTAACGACTGAGCCACACAGGTGCCCCCAAAACTCTATACTTCTTAATAATAAACTTTAGATTTTGGAATGAGTTTAGAATCACAGAAAAGTTGCAAACACAGGAGAGAAGGTGCCTTGTGTCCCTCACGCAGTTCCTGTGTCTCTGGACGTCGTCATCCACACCATCGGGGTTCACTTGTCAATACTAAGAAACCAGGAGGGGTCTCTTAGGATTAGCTCTACTCTTTCTTCAGATTTCACCAGGTTTTCCATTAATATCCCTTTCCTCTTCCAGCGTCCCATCCAAAATACCATATTGCATTTGTTTACCTCTCCTTAGTCTCCCCTGGTCTGTGACCGTCTCTCAGTCTTCCTGGGGTTTTCTGTGACCTTGATGGTATTGAGGAACATCGGTCAAGAGTTTGGTAATACCTTCAGCCTGGGTTTTTCCCATAATGTCGGTCTGGGTTTTTCCCATGAAACCATGAGATTAGGGGTATGGCTTTCAGAAAGAATGCCCCAGGCCCCAAGGGTCCTTCTGATCATGTCCTACCAGGGAATCTGTGGGAGTGACACAGCTTGTTGCGGGGGCTGCTCATCGGGACCATGTGGTTCCAGGGGTCCCGCCGGGTTTCTTCAACGAGAAGATGCTGTTTGTGCCTTTCCACACTCGGCTGTTTGGAAACGAGCTCTAGGTCCTGTCCCTCGGGAGGTGGGACAAGGAAGGGGCTAAGTTCCAGCTCTGTGAGGAAAACTTATCTCTTCTCCTTCATTTATTCGTTTGCTTGTTTGTGAGTTCATTCACTCAATCACTCATTTGTTTCTATCACCTCAGACTCGTGTATTTATTTCATACGTTGGGCAATAATCCAATGCTACCTAATGTATGTCACTGCTCAAAATGCTCCAGCTTTGGTCACTGGGGCTCTTTCAGATTAGCTCGTGGGTCCCTTTGACACGCCCTCAGCCTTTTGCTTTTTTCTGAGCACTTCTGAAACTTTCCAGCACCACAATATACTCTAGGCTTGTCTTGTGTTTTCCTGCCCCAGCTCTAGATTCAGCCATTTCTCCAAGGATCCCTGTGTTTTTCTGTAGAAAATAGCATTTAGAAACTAAGTCCTGGGTGCTGGGTATGTTCCTCATTACTGGGGGAAAGTTATGCATTTTTAAGTAAGGCACAGGAAATCTGTCATCTTGAAAGTACTTTATGAGTGGAAAAATACTGAACAGATAAAATGTTATACATCTTGTTATTAACAGCCTCTGCTCTCAAACCAGCAGCTGTGCTTTGTGTAACCACTGTCCTGAGACTCTCTTGTGAGTGATGGGAGAGAGTACATCCTCAGAATGGTCAGCTTTGACCTTCGGAGGTCAGCTTTGACCTTCAGAGTGAAGGCAGCGCATCCGGTCCATGACGCGTCAATTCTATTCCAATGCAAGATAAATCTCTCCTTATGATAGTACCACATTCTCTTGATTAGCACGCGTCAGTGCTATCTGCAAGATTTCTTTCCGTTTTCCTACATACAGATGCGGAGAGTTCTAACCTCCAATGGCAAAAGACACTCCTCTTTGGTATTAGAAGAATTTCCAAGATGGCTACTTGTTCTAAGTCTAGACTCCTCCCTGTTCATGAACATACTAGATCTTTTTGTTCAAAAACTGGACCAACGGAGGGGCACCTGGGGGTGGAGTCGCTTATATGTCTATCTGTTGGTTTCGGCTCCAGCTGTGATCTCAGTGTTGTGAGACTGAGTCCCACGTCAGGCTCCTCGCTCAGATCTGAGTCTGCTTGAGACTCTCTCCCTCTCCCTCTGTGGTGGCCCCATGCTCTCTGTCTCTCTCAAATAAATACATAAATCCTAGAAAAACATGGGTCAGTTGAGAATAGAAACACAGCTTTGTGGTGCCCTCTAATCCAGACTCACGACCCACGTGGATGTGGTGGAGGGCGTGCAAATAGGTTCTCAGCCAAATGCTCGGCTATGGGTTCGCTCGGCCGCCCGCGAGCTACGCAGGTTAAAGTCAATCCACTTCATGACTTGGAGATTTATTCCCTTTTTTAAACAAAACGCTAATTTTTTCCTATACTTAAAAAAAGAAACTTTTGGGAAAATGGCAAGAATACCACAATAAATACTGGCATGTTCTTTACCTAGATTCATCGGCTGTTAACATTTGGTCACATTTGCTTACCTTTTCGAGGGTTGGCCAAGGCAGCACCGTTTGCAGGATGTGTAAGAAGCTCGCGTGTGCGGGCTGGCTGTCCACATTGTGCTGCGCCGTGGAGCTGGGCGTGGGGAGAGAAGGAGGGCACTGCAGGCTCGGGGCCAGCGTTCCTTTCCTGACACCGCCGTGTTCTGTAGGGAATCCCAAAGACCCAAGGATATTCTATTTGAACCTAGACCCCCGGGTCATAATAAAGCTGTATTTGTCAAGGCAGGAGGATAAATTCTGTGTTATTAGTTTACTAGATTGAGCTCTAACTTTCAAACCTCTAGATGTGTGGTGTGAAGGCCTCTGTCCCACAGTCCGGGGCCAGATGGGGGGTGAGGGGGCACCTGGCACTTATTTGGAAGGGCAGAGGACGTGCTGCTCCACTCCACTGATTTCACTTAGAGTCGTATGGCCTCCAGATGCACCAGTTTGGCATGCAGATTATTTTGAGCTGAAAGTAGTCAAGGCCCAAAAGATTCAGAAAGAAACTCTGACCTTCCCCCGTGACTGCCTCAAAGACCCTGGACAGGGACCTCCTCCAGGAGGAAGGTGCTCACCTTAGATAACTACAGTATCACATGAACCAGGGTTGGAAAACAGGGAGGAACTTAGCCAAGTCTGTTGTGAGACTTTCTCTGTGTCCACTGTTGCTGTCTGGCCCAGCAGACGTCTGTTTACCAAACATTTACTTTCCTGTCGTCCTGTGCATTGTTTTCCTTCCTCGAAGTCCTAGACCCTTGGTTCTCCTTAGTCTGGAATGACATAAATACCTCATTTTGCCCAACATCTTTGGAATCTCATGCTTATGTGGCTTCCCCATACGGATATGATCAAATTTTATTTTCTCCTGTTGATGTGTATCACGTCCGTTTAATTCTTAGACCCGTCAGGAGAGGGTTGGAGGGTAGGTAAGAGTTTTTCCTCTCCAGCAGTAGAAGCTAACTTCATTATTATTTCACCTCCACTGGCTAAAACATTTTGGGGGAAAAAAAATCAGCAAAATAAAAATTGTTTTAAGCTGTAATTTTTAGTTCAGTTTTGTGATTTTCCAACCCTGGCAATTCGCTGGAAGTCTGTGTATTAAAAATTTTAAAACTTAGATACCTCTGTTGTACACCTGCAACTAGTATAATATTGTGGGACAACTATACTCGAATTAAATGAATGAATGAATGAATACATAAATAAATAAAATAAAAAATAAAATTTAGATACTGGAGGGGCAGAGGACGGGCTGCCCTAAGGTGGGCCACTCTGGCATGAAGATTATTCTGAGCTGAAGGCAATCAAGACCCTGTGGGCTCGAGAGAAGCTTTCGCCGTTCCCTTAACTACACAGAAGAATCTGACCTGGGGGTCTTTCCCAGAATAAGGGTTACTGGCAGAGATGAATTTTATCTGACCCGTCTGCACGGCAGGGCCAACATCGAATCACCAAGCAGCTGCTCTTCTCCGCATTGCCCTGTGAACTACCCTCCTTCCCTCTGAAGTCCCAGACCCCTGCCCCCTTCTCCTTAGTCTGGGATGACATAGGTACCACATTTTGTCCC
>JAQQSY010004582.1:0-12224 GCA_028646535.1 Procyon lotor
TCTCACCTGGTGCTCTGGACCCTGGACCCTGAGTACCAGGTAACTTTTGGTCCTATTTCTCATTTGGCTTCTTCCTCCTCCTCTTTTTTCTTTCTTTATTTTAAAACATGTCATCCATTCAAAAGACTGTTCCTAATAGATGTACAATTATTTTTATAAAGATCATGCCTGTGAAAACCCCAGTTTCAGTAAGACTCGGTTATGCCAAGTGTGATAGAAGACCACTGACTTCTGTGCTCCTCCATTTACCTGTTTCCCTCCTGCATCCAAGACCAAATACTTCCCTGACATTTGCAGGATCATTCCCTTGATTTTTTCTTTATTACTGAAGTACAACTGATATGTAATATCTTATAATATCTAATATCCTATAATATCCCCATAATAAGTCTAGTTATCATTTGTTACCACACAACATTATTACAATATTATGGACTGTAGTCCCCTGATTTCTTTATAGTTTTGTCACCTATTCTTAAATGACATGCTGTCTAGTGTGACCAGATACTGAATTCTCTACAGATTGTATCATCTATATTTATTGTGCTGTGACTAGCTTCTTTTTTTAACAGGGTTTTTGAGATAGAATTCACATACCATGGAATTCACCCACTCCAAGTGTCTAATTCAATGGTTTCGGTAGATTTAGTGTATGTAAGGTAACCATCTCAATCAAATTTTTGAAAATTTTATTCCCCAGCAAGAACCCCTGAGCTCATTAGCACACCCCTCACACCCTAGGCAATCACCAATCTACAATCAAATCCCTTCCTACAGATTTGCCTACTGTATTCTTGTTCATGTAATGGACTCACACTCATTTGACCATTTGCACATTCTGAGCTGTCACAAAATTGGGCCACTCTTCTTCACTGGTTCTCCTGGAGAGCCTCACTGGCCATTGCTGCCCACCCCAGGGCTGAGGGCTTCTGCTGGACCCAACCCTGTCGTCTCTCTTCCAAGAAGCCTTTTCTCTTTTCTACTCCACTCCTGCATCATTCTCCCCTTGCCAGATTCTCAATACAAGCTGTGTGCGTTCATTGCATAGGGTCTGGGACTCCCCTACTGGGCTGCCAGTTCTGTGAAGGGTCAAGACCCTGCCTGGTTGGTTCTGTTGCCCCCCAGAGTCAGCTGAGTCCCACACGTAGCAGGTGTCCCATGGGTGAGTGCTGAGGGAACAAGAGACATGCATGTTATTCTGGTGAGAGCATCATGGTGGGGGCCTATAACCAGTCCTGGGAAGCGGGGAACTCACTAGGTACAATCAGAACACCATGCTTCCTTACCCTAAAAGAATGGGTTCAACCTGCTGGAAGGACTGGCTCTTTCCCTACCCCCATACGAATCTCAGGCAGGCCCTGTGGCTTCCTGCTTCTCTCAGATAATACATTCACGACATTCAGCCCACATAATAGTCAAATCTCCATCTAATGGTAAGGTCCTTCCCTATCGGCTTAGGCCTCCTTCTGGCAGGCACCTGGATCCACGTGGTTGGTTTCTTCTCTCTTTCCCTCACCTTGCAGGCTGCACCATTGACCTTGCCAAGGTTCGATTCAGGGAGGAGGGCAGAGTAAACAGCCATTGGCCATGCTCCTGTGTGAAGCCAACTCTTTCCCTGAGCCTCCCTCTTGCCACCCCCCCCACCCTCAAACTGGGGATATTTCCCACCCGTCATGCCTGTGACTCAGACAGAAGAGTCCCATCTAGCTGGTCACTTAAAAGCCCTCCCTTGGTCCCTGGTCGCCTAGCAACACCTCTAGCTTCTCTAGAATAGAAGCTTCTTCCTCTCGCTCTTCTCTAGAATAATCCCCCAGGGCTCTGTCTCTCACACGCTCACCTCGGGTCCACTAGGAACGTGCGTCTTTGGCCTGCGGTCAGTGCAAGCATGGGCATCCAGCCCTCCTCCCTGTGGCCTCAGTCAGCCTCTTGCCCGTGAGAATCCAACTCTGGTCCCCTGAGGTCCCCAAGTTCCTGGGAATACCTGACATTCTCCACAAAGGGTGTTTTTGAAGTCACCCTCCCAGACTGAGGAAAGAAGGGAGCACACCACCCCCACCCTCCATGGAGGGAGAAGACTCAGTGCAATGCCTATTTCTCTTCAAAGGAGTCTTCTAGCTAACCTCCAACCCCTCTCTTGGCCTCTTCAATGTTTTGGTTTTGTTTGAAGTAGGTTCCACACCCAGCATGGAGCCCAGCGTAGGGCTTGAACACAAGACCCTGAGATCAAGACCTGAGCTGAGATCAAGAGACAGACACTTAACCCACTGAGCCACCAAGGCGGCCCTCTCGAGTGTTTTATATCAGCTGCAGCTGGTGGTCAGGGGGGGCCTCAAAGCTGGCCTCCAACGACCCCCTTTGCAGTCCTGCCTGGGAAACCACACGCCTCACTTTTCAGTGTCTTTGCTCTTGCATCTACTGACTTGGCGCTTCAGCCAAAATGGAGACATGAGTCCCATTTCAACATCCTATGCTTGTCTTTTCTCTCATGAGACCATGTGCTCCTGGAAGCGGGAACTCTGCCATACTCCCCCTCACTGCCTTCTCCCCTCCCCACTGGAGCCAGGCAGTTGTTTGGAGGAAGATCGCCATGGCGGTGGGCCAGCAGCATGATGGAGCTCTGGGGAGGAAAAGGCAGAAGAGTTCAATTCTAGGGCAATGGCTCAAAAGAAAAGCTTTAGAAGTTCCATTTTAGAAGTTGCTCAGGCTTGGAAGTTATTTCTCAATGAAGCTGGGCACCTCTCTGGTCCAGTTGCCTCTGGTGTGGGCCCAAAACTAGTAGATCACATAAGTAAGGTCACAAAGTAATAGTCTCATTAATGCTGAGAACATACAACATAGGAAGGATGAGGTTTAAGCAGGAACAAAGGATCACTCTCATTGCATCTAGGTTCCTCCAGTGATTTTTTTCTAGATAACTTTGTTCCCGAAAATCGGATCTGTCATCAACTACTTCTTTGGGACATGAGGAAATATTACTGGTCCCTCGATTGGCCCTGATAAAGGTGTATGCTCCAGCTCTTGGGCACATAAAGAAGCAGAATGTATGAACAGGGTGAAGAGTTCTGGGATAAGAAACGATGACCAAAAGTGTCAGACTTCTACCTCAGGACCACTGAGGTTGGGGTCTCTGTTATATCCGGAATGCACCAGCTTCTATCCACACCCATTTGAGTGTCAAATATTTATTGACACAGATAGGAATGCTGAGTTAAGGGCTCCAAACTTCTCCCTTCTAGTAAATTCTCCACCTTACTTTTAGCCATCAGCCTCCTCTCAAATGCCTCTCCAGTCTACCACCTCCTCCCTGTTCCCATCCCGGGCCTCCACCAGGTCTCTACCATCACTCAAGTGGATCTGTACGAAAGAGTTTAAACTGGTTCACCACCTACCTGTCTGTTATCCAGTTTCTCTTCAACACAGACACCTGTTATGGGCTGAATTGTGCCCCCCACCATATGTTGAAGTCTTAACCTCCAGTACCTCAGAATGGAACCATATTTGGAGATAGGGCTTTTAAAGAGGTCGTAAGTTAAAATGAGGTCATCAGAGGGGGCCCAAATCCAACAGGACTGGTGTCCCCACAAGAAGAGGAAATCTGGACACAGACATTCACACTCGAGGCAGGGAAGACCATGTGAAGACACAGGGAGAAGACGGTCATCTATAAACTAAGAAGGGAGGCCTCAGAAGAGACCAAACCTGCTAACATCTTGATCTCAGACTCCTAGCCTCCAGGGCTATAAGAAAATAAATGTCTGTGGTTTCAGTCACCCAGCCTGGGGTACTTGGTTATGGCCACCCTTGCGGACTAACGCAATGCCCATTAGCGCCCTACACAGAGATCTACCCATAGATCCCGTTTAAAACTCTGCTCTAGGGACGCCTGGGTGGCTCAGTTGGTTAAGCGGCTGCCTTCGGCTCAGGTCATGATCCCGGGGTCCTGGGATCGAGTCCCACATCGGGCTCCTTGCTCGGCAGGGAGCCTGCTTCTGCCTCTGCCTCTGCCTGCCTCTCTGCCTGCTTGTGATCTCTCTCTCTGTCAAATAAATAAAACTCCGCTCTAGCTCTCAGACTCCTCATTTCCTTTGGGATCAGGTTCAGAATCCTTACCACAGCATATCTGGATCTTCATCCAAGCCCAACCTGCCTCTCTGATGTCCTCTCCTGCTGACCTATCCTAGCCCATGCCATCATTCCTAATCTCATGATGCAACTTAGCAGCATGAAAGGTCAGAACACACTGTGCATCCACCACCTCCCTGACTTGGCACAGCCTAACAGCTGTCTGGGAATCACCCTCTCTGTGCTTCCCTCATCCTTCAAGAGATGCTTGTAATGTATATACTTGTTGAATTGCTATGTTGTGCACCTGAACATCATACATCAACTCTACTTCAGTAATAAATCTTTTTAAAGATAAACCCGAGGCAAAGAAATAATAACATGATAAACTGTGTGATAGTTTACCTAGTTGCATATTATTTATTATCTTACTCCTCCAGAACGTAATCACCAAAAGTCAGGTATTTTTGTCTGACTCATTGAGCACAATAACCTTGGGCAGTAGAATAGGACTTTGTACTTAGGATATACTCAACAAACGTTTTGATTGGTTGAATGAGGTATGAAAGAAGAAAGAAAGAAGGAAAGAAGGAAAGAAGGAAGGAAGGAAGGAAGGAAGGAAGGAAGGAAGGAAGGAAGGAAGGAAGGAAGGGGAAAGAGGGAGAAAGGAGGGAGGGAAGAAAAAAAGGGAAAAGAAAAGAAAAGAAAAGAAAAGAAAAGAAAAGAAAAGAAAAGAAAAGAAAAGAAAAGGAAAGGAAAGGAAAGAAAAGGAAAGAAAAGAAGAGAAAAGAAAAGAAAAAAGAAAAGAAAAGAAGAGAAGAGAAAAAAAAAGAAAATAGAGTCACTCAAAGGTCACATAACCTTAACCCATGTCCCCCCAGGCAGAGCCTGTCCTCATCCTCTGGGCACTCCCAGCACTTTGTCTATTAGAACACTTAGGTGGTGATTGTTTGCACTGAGTTCCTTGAGGCAGAGACAATGTCTGATTCAATACAACTGTAGCACTTAGTAGGTGCTCAATGACTATCTGTTAACTAGCTGATGTCATGTACTTACTATTCATCTTCCCCTCCAAATTCATATGTTGAAGTGTTAAGCCCCATATTAGGAGATGGGGCCTTTGGGAGGTCAGGAGGGTCAGATGAGGTAATGAGGGTGGGGCTTTGGTTTTGCCTTATAAGAAGAGAGGACAAAGAGCTCTCTTCCTCCTTCCCTCTCTTTCCCCCTCCGCTCCCCCTCCTCTCCCTTGCCCTCCTTGTCCCTCCCCTTCCCTCTCCATCTCTCCCTCTCCAGCCTTGGCCCCACCCTGCCGCGTGAGGACACCGGCAGCCCGAGCTAGCGACCTTCAAGCCAGAAGCGAGCTGTCGCTAGCAACCAAATCAGCCAGCACCAGCCTCCAGAACCGTGAGAAAAATAAACAACTCTTGTGTAAGCCACCCAGTATCTGGTTACAGCAGCCTGAGCCGATTCAAAGGGCTGGAGGGCTGGTTAAATGAAGGGGACACTTTCTACTGTTTTAACCAAGGACTCTCCGCCAGACCTGGCCACGGTTCGCTCATGGGGTGTCTCCACGACACCCCATCGGGGGCAGGCCGGCCCCATCTGTCTGGTTCTGACACTGATGAGCTTTCCCGACCTCAGCCCTTCCCCAGGTGCACGCCATCATCTGTGCTCTATCCTCTTTCCAACCACTCTCTCCTCTCAGGGCTCAACAACTGCCTTTGACTTTTGCTAAAAAGGATGAAATTTACTTTTTCCACCCCGGAAATTCCTTGTCCCTTTCCTTTCCCAGGAGCCTCTTTGAGCAAATCCACTTCCGCCAATCATCTTCCTCGCACCGGCTCGTGGCCAGCATCACCTTCACCACAGAGTTGTCTGCCCTGGAGACGTGGTGCTTCTTCGGTCGGAGACTTCGCTCCGGCCCGAACTGTGTTCCTTCGTGCAAACCCGGGACTCTTCAAATTCTTCTCTGGTTATGTAATTGCAATTTCCACTGGCTTTCTCCTAAAACGTTCATAAGGCAATACGCTCACGCATACCTAACTCTAGTCGCTTAGATTAGTTCGAACATGCATTAAGCTGAAATGGAAATATCACCCACCTGAGCCTTCAGGCTCCCCATTTCGGGGTTAGCCATTGCTCTTCTTCCACGGATGCAGGTAAAACAAAACAAAACAAAACAAACACCTGTCGTGTCAACAAACAAAATGCTTGGCGAAGAACTGAAATTTCCTCGCCATACTCCTGACATTTCAGTAAGCTTTGCCCAGCGCACCCTCCCGCCCTCCATGGAGATCGGCTCTGTAAGGGTGCTGGTCCATAGTATGGCCCACGGTCCCTGGCAGCGAGGTAAATTTAAATGGATTAAAATTACGTAAAATCTTAAATGTGGTTCTTCTGTCACATGGATCGCATTTGAAGGGCTCAAGGGCCACAGGTAGTGGCTACGGTATGGAACAGCGCAGATACAGAATGTGTCCACCGCTGCGGAAAGTTCTTTGGGGCAGCTCTGACATCTATGCTAAGTCATATTTACAAGGAATACCAAAACACGAAGTTCCTCCTGTTGAAATGAGTGTTAGGAAAACAGGGAGTGAACTTCGGTGACTGCCAGAAGCACGATTTTTTTTTCATCACTAGTAGGTTCTCTGTCAACACTAGAGACACAGAAGAATGCAAGGCAGAGAGAAGAAAGGAAGCACAGTCAGACGGTTACCAGTGCTAAGGGGTCTCACTGCAGATCAAGAGATCCCATGGCTTTCCCAGCCAAAGAAAGCCAGTGGCCAGAGGCCAACTTGTTTGAAGTGCTGTCAGGAGGTGGCACGCACTCTCCCATCTGAAGAGGTGGCTTCGAATGTCTCTGTGTGATCATGCAGACATGGGTCACGGGTCTCGCAGGTGTTTGATGTGGCGTTTTAAAAGACCCAATATGAAAGAGAAGAATGATGTCACCTTTAAACAGCCCCTAACCCCTATTCATGCAGCACTTCCTTTTCTTTTCTTTTTTCTTTTTTAAGATTTTATTTATTTATTTGAGAGAGAGAGAGCACAGGAGCAGGGATGAGGGAAGGCTGAGCAGGGAGCCCATCTGCAGGGCTGGGACTCGATCCCAGGACCCCGGGATCAGGACCTGAGCCGAAGGTAGATGCTTAACCGACCAAGCCCCCACCCAGGCGCCCCCTAGTGCTTCCTTTTCTTCGGGCCATGTTGGATGCCTGGTCAGCTGTTGCTGGGGAAGAAACCTTCACTCACCGGTGGAACTGGCTGCATAAGCCTGGTGGGAGAGAAAGCCCAAGGGTCTGCAATCCCAAGGAGGCACTGGTATTTGGATTCTGGGGCTCATGACAGTGGATGCACACCCATGTTCCTGGCTTCTCTACTTCCCAGGCTGTCTCCCCAGGTTTTAAAACCATTGCCCTGTTTAGTAAGACTTCATTCCTTCCTCCACTATCAAGTAGTAAGCACCCAGTGTGCATTCTACCACCGCGTGGATTTTTCAAGACCTCCTAACACCGATCCTGCAGGAGTAGCCTTGACTTCAGGGCTTTACAAAACATCTGAAGCAAATCAAATCAGCTTTGCGGACTCCTCACTCCAGCCACCCTGTGTGGCGGGCTGGCCGAAGTGCAGAATTAGCCAAAGAAGATCCGGAAGCCAGCGGGTCCACTTCTGGGAGTGAGACCCAACCGGGGCTGACTTGCCAATATCCATGCATTCTGATTCATAAAATCCTAGCCAACGGTGGTTACAACAAAGGCAGGAATTGTATCGACTGCTTAGCAACAATAGCCTGGCAAACTGTATCCAGGAGATCCACAGACTGGCCCGCTGTCTGCGCTGGTTATTGTTCCTGCGGAAACCCACCTGTAATTCCCTCTGCCCCGAACTCTGCCCAGAAGAGGCACAATGGTGGGACTCGAGCCCAGGCTTGGATATGGGTATCCTCCCGCCCAGCCTGGGTTCTGCCCCTGCTGACTTCCCCTGACTGTCTCCATCCACGCTGTCACCCTCTCACCAGAACAAGGAGCAGGGAAACATCTCTATATCCACATTCGGGAGCTGTCGAGCTCGTTCCCCACCGACTCCCGGGGATCCCCCAAGAAAGCTGTGTGCATGCTTGTGTATGCACACACGGACACAGACATGCACACACGACCTTCACACACACATGCATTCACACTCACACATAAAATATACACCCTCCCTCTACACGCATACACACCCACTCACCCCACACATGTACCACATGCGACACGCACACACATATACGTGTGTGCGTGTGTGCTTTTGAGAGTTCAGCCCTCATCAGAGCCCTTTCGCCGGGACACCCAGGAGGGTGGGAGCTACCAGCCTGAGCTCAGGGTGGAGAGAGGGCTGTGGTTCAGTGTTTTCAGCTGTACCCCCCACATTGGCCTATCTCTCATTAAAAGATACATCGTATCTGTTGATGGAACATCTTATGGTCTTTGATGTTACAGCTCTGGTAGAGACCAGGCTGATGCTGCCGGCAGAGAGATCTGGAAGAGGCCACCAACCAGAAAGGACGCAGGGAGGAGGAATGAGAAGCCCTCCAAGAGGAGAGCAACCACCTACTTCAGAAACTGGCCCACCAGCCCACCGGTAACGGGCCCGGGCCCCAGGCTGGTGTGCAGTCCCTCCAACACCGGCATCAGGCCCCACAGCCTCTGGTGTTCCAGTGACAGCCTCGTGCTGAAATCTGCAGGCATCCAGCTATTTCCAAGGAACTGAGAAGAAATAAGGGATGATGCAACTACAGAAATGTGGTGGTTTTTTTTTTTAAGGTGGTGCTAACTGGCTAATAATATCTGGGTTTTCGAGGTGTGTTGCACACACTCGAAGCTTCTGCAGACTTGAGCTAATTAACCTGAACTCGGAGGTGGGTGCAGTAGGAACCGTTAGCACTTGAGCTTTGCAGATCACTTCTTGTAGCAACGTGTCACACTTCTGGTGGCAACACGCCAGGTCATTGCTAACCGCACGCTGGGCCTAAAATACCCGGATTTAAACCGACAGCGCTGCGGACCTCTGAGGCCGTCCATGCATCTGCGTGAGCATTCTCCCTCTCCCCTCCCAGCTGGGGGCTGCGTGCATTCTTCTAGACTCCAACACCACTCAGATACACCTAGCTCTCCTCCTCTGCAAGCTACACCCAGCTGCGCTTGCGGGCAAAGCAATCCTTTGGAGCCTTCTCTGCAGCGACCAACTCCCCCAGTTGGCCTGGGGCTGTCTCCATTTCAGAGCTGGAAGTCCCACATCTAAGGAAACCCCTTAATCTCAGGCAAACAGAGACCGTTGGCCACCCAGAGTCTCTCACAGTCCTACAAGATCAGTAGCATGTGATTTTGCTCCTAATCATATTGTACGCTGTCTAGCAATGTAACCCCTTGTCATAGACTGAGTCTGTCCCAAGGTAATAAACTGCTCAAGTGAAGGGTCTTCTATTAATCCCCTCGGTGTGCCTAATCTAGGCACCAAGAATTGCACGTTGACTTCATTTAATACCAGGTCTCTGTTTTGACACAGTTCAAAATAAGACCCCTAAAAGGTCTATCCCTCTAAAGACAGGTTGAGGGGCACCTGGGTGGCTCAGTGGGTTAAGCCTCAGCCTTCGGCTCAGGTCATGATCTCAGGGTCCTGGGATCGAGCCCTGTCAGGCTCTCTGCTCAGCCGGGAACCTGCTTCCCCCTCTCTCTGCCTGCCTCTCTGCCTACTTGTGATCTCTCTCTCTCTCTGTCAAATAAATAAATAAAATCTTTTAAAGACAGGTTGAGATTTCCCATCAGATGGTATCCTCAAGGTTGAAGGTCCAGCCTGAGAAGGATCTAGGGGTTTTGCCCTGATTAGTAGCATTGCCCTCAGCCCCTCCCCAGTCAATCCCTAGAAGCTGTATTTTTTTTTTTTTAAGATTTTATTTATTTGACAGAGAGAAACACAGCGAGAGAGGGAACACAAGCAGAGGGAATGGTAGCGGGAGAAGCAGGCTTCCTGCCGAGCAGGGAGCCTGATGCGGGGCTCAATCCCAGGACGCTGGGATCATGACCTGAGCAGAAGGCAGACGCTTAATGATTGAGCCACCCAGGTGCCCCTAGAAGCTGTACTTAATACAGATTTCCAGAGCCGCTTCCCAGAACTTTGGACTCAGGACTGCGGCTCTCCGGATGGTTCTTGATCCCACCAGTCCTTGAGAAACAGAGTCGAAACTCTTTAATCGAGCCCAGGTGGGACTAGCTGTGGGTTGCTGATCAAAAAAGATCACTAACAGTGAAGATACACATTAAAAAAGAAAACCCCTAAACACTTCAGTTTACCTTAAAATATGTAACTGTCCATCCCTTCCCTATTTTTTTGATGAATGTCCAAAGCCTTTCTTGGGTATGGGTTTGCTGATTGGATGGCTGCATTGTTTTTCTTGTATAAATCACATCCATATATTTCTAGTTTTGACTTCTTTAAAATAGAACCAGAATTTAAAGATACTGGGAAGTGTTCTGAGTGTGGAATCCTTCCAGATCCTCGCAATGTTTTTTCAAAGTCTCTTTACAGTTGTCGCAACCATACCAAATTAAGCAAAACTTTTGAGCAACTCACATTTGTTGAGTCTTATGGCAGCACGCAACTTAGCAACTCAGTTCTTAGAGACCCAGATTGTATCTTTTTGTACAGAAAGTAAGTTATGTGAAAAAAGAAATCTCTGTTGCTTTGTTTACCAATTTCTTCCAGGCATGAAGAACAGAGGTTGGCACTTCGCAGGTATTCAGTTTGTTTTTAAAAAGATGATGCCTGGGTGGCTCAGCCAATTGGGTGTCTGTCTTTGGCTCAGGCTGTGATCCCAAGGTCCTGGGATCCAGTCCTGCATCAGGCTCTTTGATCATCCAGGAGCCTGCTTTTCCCTCTGCCTGCTTGTGCTCTTTCTCACTCTGTGTCAAATACATAAATAAAATCTTAAAAAATATATGATAATAAAAAAAGGATGCATCACAGGACACCTGGGTGGCTCAGTTGGGCATCTAACTCTTGGTTTCAGCTCAGGTCATGATCTCAGGGTTGTAGGATCAAGTCCTGCATTGGGCTCCGTGCTAAGTGTGCAGTCTTCTGGAGATTCTCTCCCTCTCCCTCGATCCTTCTCCCCACTCATTCTCTCTCTCTTTCTCAAATAAATAAAACTTTTTCAAAAACATAGTTCACATAATACTTAGATTAATTAATTACAGTAATAGTACAACCAGCATAACAACATTCGAAAGCTAACACAGGAGACTCAATAGGCACAGTAGATAAAGCAGCAAGTGGGCAAGAGAGTGGTCATCCAGTTGTGAGCAGGTAGTTTGTCCTGGGCATTGATTTGTGTGTGTTTTGGAGGTGATGGGACTGTCCGTTAAACTGGGGAGTCCATTAGGTGAAGACTTATAATGACACCCCTCGCTCTCCTGAAAAGATAAGAGGCCTAGGTCAACTGAGGGCCGAGAGAGAGTTGAAGGAAGGAGTCACAGAATTTCAACAATTTTTGGTTGTCAAGGAGCTCTTCTCCAACCCCCCCAAAATCATATAGTCTTTCAAACTCTTTGAAAAAACGGGGGGCTGCTGCTGTTCCCAACTGGGAGTAGACATCCTATCACTGCTTTAAGAGCAAAATATCCACCTGCTACTCATACTCTTTATTCCTGCCCTTCTTGGCCAATAAAGCATTTGAATGAAATCCTTTGAAACCACATCTAGAATGGCGCCACATTGTCAGACTGCCTTGTGTAGACAGACCCTAGTGTTGCATCACCATGCTGATTCTTCCAATGAGGAAGAGCTGCTTCTCTGAGGCTAGAATGGCAGCGGGTTCCGTACGTGCGTGCTACCCTGGAAGGAAGTGGGAGTAGCAGTGGAAATACCAGAGGAGCGGCGACTGGTGGCGTCAAGGTCTTGGGTCAGCCATGGGAGCCACGCATCTGGGTGGGCTGTGGTTCTAGGCTCTCCCCTGTCTGCTGTAGGTGTAGGCATCCCACCCCCACTTTCTGGCTCCAAGCCTAGTTCTTCAGGCCTCCAGAAGTTTCCATGAGAGGGATACCTACTTTACTCGCCACGGATTCCTCTTCTGCTTAAATCTACCAGTCATTTTGTCTTGCGTACAGCTGGGAATACTGATTCAGCAC
>JAQQSY010004583.1:0-12224 GCA_028646535.1 Procyon lotor
GTGCATGTGTGGAGGCAGGAGAAAAGTGGGAAATCTCTGTCTCTTCTGTTCAAAGTTGCTGTGAACCTAAAACTGCTCTAAAAAAATAAAGCCTATTAAAAACTGTTAGGATAATTGATATGAAAACTATTTACTTGCAAGTACACAAATTATACCTCAAATAAAAGCTCTGCTTTTATAAGCCTATACTTTTTTACAGCCATTTTTCCCTTTACTCATGACCCTGTTCCTAGTGTCTATACAAAGATCTGGCTGTTAGGATTGTGAGTATGTGTGTGTGTCTGTCTGTGTGTGTGTCTGAAACAATTTCAGCATAAGAATTATATGATTGTAATCTTGTCATCAAGTATTTGTTCATTTGGATGTTACTAATTGGAATCCATGCTATTTGATACCTAGGTTGCAATTCTTTGTTGAGATAGTGTAGGTGTGGGAGACAGAAGCGGTAAGAGTATTATAAACAATTTTCAAAGTATCCTAAAAATCTCTTCATCATCCCTCCTTTGAATATAAACATACATCAGTTGTAGAGGATTCTTACTAATTCAAAAAAGCCAATTTAAGAATCTCTTGATGAGTATCAATTTGTTAGTTGCACACTGAATTACTGTATCTCATGGCAAATAATAAACTTGGCTACTCTTAAATAAATCACAGAGCAAGGAATAAATTTCTCTCACGTTCTTTTAAATTAGTCAAGTTTAACTATACATGAGATTCTCCAGGATCTCTGACATTTTGATTTGAAAAACATTTACCAATAGAGATTTTGTCCTATTCCTCATACATTTATACAGGATCTAAAATCACATACAACATAGATGCATGGTACATATTTATAATTTGTTTGATAAATTCTATGTAAATTTTATAACCTCTTTTATTGGTTTTATTTAAATTCAAGTGAGTTAACATGCAGTGCTTTATTAATTTCGAGGTAGAGTTTAGTGATTCATCAGTTGCATATAATGCCCAGTGCTCATTACATCCCTCACCCAGTTATCCCATTCTCCCCTTCCCCTATAGAAACCCTCAGTTTGTTCTCTACAGTTAGAGTCTTTTATGGTTTGTCTCTCTATCTGTTTTTATCTTTGATAACCTTGTCTAACACAAGCTTTCTCAACCTTGGCACTATTAGCCTTGGCACTGGATAATTCTTTGTTGTGGGAGGCTGTCCTATGCATTGTAGGATGTTTAGTAGTATCCTTGTCCCCTATACACTAAAAGCCAGCAGCACTCTTTGATTGTGACAACCAAAATGTGTTTAGACATTGTCAAATATCTTCTAGGGAGGAGGGATCTCCCTCAGTTAAGAAACACTGGACTAACCAATGACGGAGCTCGCAAAGCTCTCCTTTCTTTAAAAAAATTTTTTAAAAATCTATTTTAATTATAGTTAATGTAACTCTAGTTAGCTCAGCTCTTCAGAGCATAATACTAATGAGTTCAAGGTCAGAAGATTGATCCTTATGAGGTTTAATGCATTCATTCAGCAACCATTTATTGAGTGGCCTAAAATTGCATTGCACTGTGCAAGTCACTGAGAGGAAAGCCAGAAAAACATGAAAAGCAACCAGTGCCCTCCAGGAGCTTGAAATCCCACACGGTGAGTGAAAACAAGGCAAATGAATGGTGGATACAGTAGATAATCATCCAAGATGCCACCAGGGGTTGAGAAAGCTATGCCTGAGCCTAATGTTGAAAAACAGAAAAGAATGTGGTTAGACAGAGAGGAAATAGAGTTGATTCTTCATATAAAATAGGAATAGCAAGAACAATTATTTCTAGTAAACAGTTAACATGTGCTAGGCATCACAGTACTCATTACATCAACTCCCCCTCCCCACATATAATGTCGATGTACATCATGGAAGTTAAGTTCTGCCTCTGAGGTCATCAGACTTTGGTTTATATCCCTACTTCCCCAGTTCACTAGATGACTTGGGAAAGATACTTATCCTCTTTATATACTAATTTTCTATGTATAAAGTAGGACTAATATATGGTGTGGTTGTTTTGAAGCCTAGAGAGGTGATACATGAAAACTAATTCAGGGGAGTATCTACACGAACAACGAATAGTGAATACTTTAATCCTTCTTATTTTTAAAAATGGCTATTAAGGGGTGCCTGGGTGGCTCAGTCGTTAAGCAGCTGCCTTCAGCTCAGGTCATGATCCCGGAGTCTTGGGATCGAGCCCCGCATCGGGCTCCCTGCTCTGCAGGAAGCCTGCTTCTCCCACTACCATTCCCTCTGCTTGTGTTCCCTCTCTCGCTGTGTTTCTCTCTGTCAAATAAATAAAATCTTTAAAAAAAATTATTAAACAATCATTGACTTTGGTATTTAAGCCAGGTCTGTCTGCCTCTGAGGCTGTGCACTCCATGATTCAGCATCTTCCTAGAGTGCAGTGCGGCTGCACAGAGCAATGGGAGGGACATGCCTGCCTGGAGGAAGACAGTGAACCACATAACAAGGACTTGGTACTACTCACAAACAACAGGAGGTATCAATGACTCTGTGCTCCTATGAAGACCCCCCCAAAAAGCCACTGTAGCTGGAGTGAAGAAAAATTTTAAGAAGAGAAGAAAAAGGAGGGAAAAAATGAAAAAGAAAAGAAAAAGGAGAGCAGAGGAAATGTGACACTAGATGGAGGGAAAAAAAACACCCTGATCATTTGAAGAATGGAGAATGGACTGAGGAATGACAAAACTGGGCACAGTGGGGCCAATGAGGAGACCATATGATAAATAATGGTAGCCCGGACTTGACTAGCGATGGAGATGAGAGAGTTAGAAGAATTTAAAGATGTTTTTGGTGGTAGAATTGAAAGGATGCCCTTCAGCTAGGAAGTAGTAAAGCCCAGGTATTTGACTGCCAATCTTATCCTTTTACCCTACATTATAGCCACCTTCTCTTCCAACCTAAATACCTATAAGCACCAGATACTAAAAAAAAACAAGAATAACTATATGCATAAATCAGCACTGCCTCTTCCAAAATGGAAGAAGAACTCAAATTCTATCTATCTATCTATCTATCTATCTATCTATCTATCTATCTATCATCTATGCAATCTCTATAACCAACTGGGGCTCAAACTCATGACCCCAAGATTAAGAGTCATATGCTCTAAAGACTAAGCCAGCCAGGTGCCCCCAAAGAACTTAAATTTTATGGCTTTTGGATTTTTGCTGAAAATAGTAAATGTCTATAAAAAGATTAAGTGAATAATATGGAATCAGTGATGTCATCTCTGTACATCAGGGAAACATGACGGCCTGGAATGTGGTATTTACTTCAGTGCACCTCATTGGCATCAAACTTTTGCCAGATTATCTGTTTCTTCCAGGGCAAATTTGAATAAGCACATATTTTTAAATTATACCAAGATGGTTAAGGTTTAATATATCGTATACTGACATCTTAGAATAAAATGGCAGCTGGAGAAATCTTTCCTATATCTTTAATTAGCTTCTAATGCATTTACTGATTTATTCAATAATTATTCTGAACTAGTTCTCTGCCATGTGCTGTGCTTAATGCCATTGATAACATGAACACAAGACAGAATATCTCCACTTTTAACCAGTTTACAGTCTACAGAGCGATGCAGACAAGTAAACTAGCAATTTTAAAAAGTCAACAATTGACTGGATTAAGTAAGTATAAGGTACCAGGGACTGAAAGGACCTCCAAACCTTTCCTGGAGGAGCTAATATTGAAGTAGAAACCTGAAAGATAATTAGTTTTATCTTAGAAAGGTAGAATAAGAGGAAGAATGTTCAATGTTCAATGGTGAGCTCAGAGTATATGGAAAGGTCCAGAGATGAGTGTGAAAATGACATGTACCTGGAACAGCAAATATTCCAGAATGGCTGGAGAGGAGACATTTACAAGTGGTGAACCCACAGGGACAAAATTATGAAGGAACTTATGGTACGTGATAAATAGACAGCCTGAATTCATCCAAATGTCAAGGAGCTTTGAGAAGACTCTCATCAGAGAAGTGACATGATCAGGTGTGAAATTTAGAAAGAAATCTGAGTTCAGAGTGGAGAATGCATGAGTGGTGATGGAGAGGCCAAGTACAAGACCATGCAAGTCAATGGAAAGCCTTACATGTTATGATGGACTAGCAGCTCTGTGTTCTAAGAAAACTGAATTAGAATGGAGAAGTAGGCAGATTTTAAAGAGACTATTTCAGTTGATAGGATGGGCAAGGTCTTGGTGATTGACTGGATGTGGTGGTTGAGTGTTAGGAAGTACTGAAGACAATTCTCAGGTTTTTAACTGCAAAAACTGAATGGATAGTGGTGCTATGGATTTAGAGAGCATAGGAAAAATGGCTAAGATATGATAATAAGTTGTACCTTGGACGTGTTAAGTTTCATCTGTCTGTAGGTCATTTAAGAGAAGATGGCCACCTGGTATTTGAATTCACTATACTGACAGGAGACCTCTGGGTGAGATTCAGAGAGCCCGCTGGCATCAGCATACACTGTAGTATTCTGATCGAATGTGGTCCATGAGCACAGAAGTCAGGGATATGTGACAGTATTCTGTGATGTGATGTGATGTGACCTTTCCCAGCTATCCTGGGGCTGTTATAATTCCTCTTGTAATCATTGATATACTAAGCAAACAATTTCTAAGGGTTACTCTAATGACCTTGTTGCATTAATCTATTTCAATGATTGCTGTTTACCATGATTCCAGTCTACAGCCAATATGTTGGTCAATATTTATACATTGAGTGCCCCACATATGTTCAGCACAATAGTTATCTGACCTATCTTCAGAGTTTTGGATATATTAGACTAGAATTAGGACAAAGAATCCTAAACAAGGTACCTAAGAGTAGGAGGAACTTGTAGAGTAAATCTCAATTTTAAGATGAGAAACCAGCAAGTATAAATCTGTATAAAGTAAAGATGGGTTAGCAAACCCAAAGAGCAAGAGTGTTGCACAACTAGGAAATAATGCTAAGGGTGGAAGATCAGGTAGAACAGGACAGAACAAAGTGCAAAGCCAGGAGAGCATGGAAGACCCAAGGCAATAAGGCGCTTAAGCATCCATATATTGACTTCATTTTTACCAAGGCCATGGTTCTTGGATGGGCCAAATCAGTTTACAAGTGCAGAGTCGTGAAAGACAGCAAATATTTATACTGCTTTGATTTCTTCATGACTCTAGAACTTTATTCTGGGCATTTTTATTATGACAGTATATTCACTTATCATAATTTCACCCATTATCTAAGTCCTTTAGGCAGAAACTCCTAAAATAACTCTAAGTAGATAGAACTTAATGAACACATACTGTATGTCCCTGAATGGACATTTTGCATGCTTTCTCCCATTAATCCTCACAGCAGTCTTACAGAATGAGTATTGATTTTATTTTATTTTTTTTTTAAGATTTTATTTATTTATTTGAGATAGAGACAGTGAGAGAGAGCATGAGAAGGGAGAAGGTCAGAAGGAGAAGCAGACTCCCTATGGAGCTGGGAGCCTGATGTGGGACTCAATACCAGGACTCCAGGATCATGACCTGAGCCGAAGGCAGTCGCTTAACCAACTGAGCCACCAGGCACCCAAGTATTGATTTATTATTAATCAACTTGTTTTATAGATGAGGAAACTGAGTCTTAGAGTTCATTTATTTGTTAACCCAAAAAATATGTATTTTTGGGTGAGTTCCAAAGTATTTAGCAACACTAGAAGAGATAAATAAATTCTATGCATCCATAGAATACTATGCAATAATGAAAATGAATAAATCATTGCAATGATCTACTGTAGTGCTCCACTACTATATACAATGATCTAGAAAGATCTTATAACTATTATAATGAGAAAAAGAAGTTTGATCAAAAAGAGTAAATACTATATGAGTCCATTCTTTTTTTTAAAAAAAGATTTTATTTATTTATTTGAGAGAGAGAGAGAGAAATCACAAGTAGGCAGAGAAGAAGGCAGAGGGAGAGGAGGAAGAGGGCTCCCCATTGAGCAGAGAGCCTGATGTGGGACTCGATCCCAGCACCCTGAGATCATGACCCAAGCTGAAGGCAGAGGCTTAACCCCCTGAGCCATCCAGGTGCCCCTATATGAGTTCATTCTTATACAGTTCCATAAAAGGTAAAATGAATCAATGACAGCAGAGGTCAAGGTAGTGCTTGTCATTGGGGAGGAAGCAAGGCTGCTGAGCAGGAAGCATTTAGGTGCTGGAAATATCCTATTATTTGATCTGGGAGCTGGTTGAATGTATGCTTCTACTTCATAAACATTCATCAACCTATACACCAGTGATTGATGGACTTTTCTATATATGTATTATATTTCAGTAAAAACCATTTATTTTAGGAAATAGAGACACGTTTTCTTTTTGGTAAGTCCTCCATAGAATACTACTAGTATTAGGTAGTACGATACTAGTATGAATCTGCTATTTGCTATTCATTATAATTATAAAGAAGGAAAATACTTCATGAGACAATGGACCGGGTTTTATAAATGTGCATCAAATAACAACTCACTGATGAAAAGTGAGACTAATAGTGGCAGACTTTTATAGTTCAGAACATGTGCTGAGAGAATTGTTTATTGCAAGCCTACCATATACTGGCTCACTGTTGTGTGATTTACAAGTGCAATCAGGCTCATTAAGACTTTACCTCTCCCATTTCCTCCATATTACATGAGGAAATTGAGGTTCCTGTTGTCACTGGGAAGAAAACCAAAACTCTGAAGGCTGCCTGCAAGACTCTGTTTATTCTAGTTGTGCTTTCCTCTCCATTTTCTTCTGGAAACTTGCTCCAGCTCACACTTGTGTTCAGCCACCCTGTCCTTCAGTTTACCAAAGCCGCCATTCTCCCAGACCCCAGGATATTTGTACCTGCTGTCTCCTCAGTCTGGACTTCCATTCGCTCTGTTACTTTACTATCTCTTTTAGATTTCAGCTCAAGGAAAGCTTCCCAGGAAAGCTTTCCCTGCCTTCCTAGTACTACTCACTACCCTTGGTCCTGTTTTAGAGGACCATGCCCTTCTTCTGCCAAGCCCTGAGCTCAGAATGCAATTAAACCTTTGTTAGCAGAATTTGTCATTTAAGATTTTTCACCCTTAGTAGACTGTAAATGTCACAGGAGAACCCATCATGTATTTCTTTATTTACCACTGGATCACTGATACCAAGCACAGTGTTGGCACATGCTAATGACTCAATAAATAGTTGTCAAAAAATACATAAATGAAAAAGGTAATTTCCTCAAAGTTACACAGCTAGTAAATCTCTATACAAGTTATTTCATCAAACTGTACAACAACAGAGTTAGTTTTTGTTATTTATTAATAATGAAAATGTGGGATAGAAAATTGTCACTTATTTAGAGCACAAACAACTCATTGATTAGTACTAAAACTGTACCTCTGAGTCCTACCTGCCTTGACCATTTTCCTTAAAAACAAAAATTAGCCCCATTTTGCTTGTTTTTTATCTTCCTCTCACCACCTCCACTGTGATCATTGTATGGATGCCCAAAGGAAATGCAAACAGCAAGTCTGTATCCAAACATTAATATGAGCTTAATGAACTAACCAGAAAAGTAATCTACAACTAAAAATCTAAATTAATACACCAAAACCATAACTGAAAACATTGCTTCAATTTGGCAACTGCACTTGTCATTTCTATAGTGTGGTTTCTTTGCATACTGCATATTTCCTTTCAGAGAAAATTGAGAACAGCTATTGAGTTGTGCCAGAAAGAGGAGTTGCTGTGTTGAACATTCTACAAACATTCCTTTAAAAGCATGTATCATACTGATGTTTTATTTAGATGTATCTTTTAAAGAAGCAATTGTCTCCGTGCTGTAAGCTGATGGAAAGCAACTGTAGCTTCTCTTTAAAACCATTTAGGCCCCCAGAGCAGAACAGCTCAAATCATAGCTATGCTGCAACCACATATGTGTATGGCTTCCCTGTGGCCAAGTTCTTAGTTAAGCCGTGGATCATATTACTCCGCATCAGCTGATACCTCTTTAAATGCAATTGTCTGTGTTTCTGCAACCAAATTTAAAGATGAGCCTTTGCAGTAGTGCTATATGAGATCTTCTATTTCTTCTTGATTATTTCTGTTCTCTTTGCCTTTCTCTTTACATTCTTGCATGTTCAGGTACAGATTATGACCAGCAAATCCCAAGCTGATAAATGAGAGATGCATTCCATTGACTCAAAATGTGATCACGTTCCAGTATTTTCCAGAGGGCTTCCGCCTTTTCAGTCCAGCTTGGATTAACTCAAGTAATAATTCACCCAAGTTGATAGCTGAATATGGGACACACTGATTTATCTTTCTCTACTTCTAAAGTCAATTGACCACCTCTAAAATCTGAACACCACTCATCTAGGGTTCTTTGCTGAGAGAAAGAAAGTATTTTTATTAACACTTAACCAAAAGCCCTTAAAGCACCTGCTCTTTGAAAAAAAATCAATAGAAAGGAAGATAAGAGGGGGATCTAAAGTAATGATAATGAAATATTTCAGCAATGGACTCCGGAAAACCAAGGCAGATGAACAAAAAACATACGGAGAAATGGTCAAGAACATTCCAGCGAACATCAGAAAACAGAGAGGCTAATATAATGAAGGGTTAGGAATACAGCTAATTTCACAGGTTCTTTCACTTATTAATTCACTCATTTGACAGTGGTGGCATGGCAGAGTGGTTAAAAGCAGAGACATTTTAGCCACGGTGACTAGAACCAAATCCCAGTTCTAGCGTGGATAAGCTGTGAAGCTTCTGGAAAGTCACTTACTGTCCCTGGTTTCAGTTTACTGGTCTGTAAAACCGGGCACAATGATGTATCTATATCATAAAGCTGCTAGAAGCATTTAATTAATTAACATAGGTGAGATGATTAAAACTGTGTCACATAGTAAGCACTACATAAAATTAGCTTTTACTATAACTTTTCCTTGTGCATATGCTATATTCCAACTCCCTCAGTAGGTGTTGAGTATTGAAAAGGGATAGAGCAGGTCATAGCCTTCATTTTGGAGACTACTGTACATGTTGTGACAGGATGGAGTAGAACCTGGCAGAGAAAATAAGGGGGCTGTGGAGTGACTTGATTTATTGATGGGTGAAAACAACACCTCTCTGATGTCACTGCATCTGAAGTTTGAGGGGATGAGAGGCAGTCAGGTGACCTTAGGGAGATAAAATACCCAGCCAGAGGAAAGAACCGGTGTGAGGCACTGGTTGAAGAGTATTTGCTATTCTGAGGAAGTGATGTAAGTAAGGCTTCTAGGTCAGAGGCCTAGAAGGGGTGAGGAAGTAGTGGGAAAGGAACCTGGCAGCAGGGTGTGGGGTGGGCCACCAGGGCCCCTCATAGACCAAGCTCTAGTTTAAGAATGCTAAGAGGCTACTGAAGGATGTTATGTAGAGAAGGGACATAATCAATTTCCTTAAGGGAATAGAATTTATAGTTAGGGCAGTTTTAGGTTCACACAAAAATTACACTGAGTTCAGAGAATTCCCATATATCCCTTGATCCCTCTGCCCCATGGTTTCTCCCACTATTCCCATATTGCATTACTGTGGTGCAGTTTTGACAAATGATAAACAACTACTGATATGTTATTGTTACTAAGGTCCACAGTTTCCATTAGGGTTCATTCTTTGTGTTGGACAGTTTTGTGGGTTTTAGCAAATGCTTAATGCCCTGGACCAGATGTGACAGCCGCTTACAGAATCATCCAGAATAATTTTATAACTCTATACTATTTTTATGTAAAATAAAACACTAGCCCAAAAGTATGTGGGAAATGTAACTGGAGCACGAGTGGTGATGAGAGGGGCGCCTGGGCACCTCAGTGGGTTAAGCCTCTGCCTTCGGCTCAGGTCATGATCTCAGGGTCCTGGGATCAAGCCCCACATCGGGCTCTCTGCTCAGCAGGGAGTCTGCTTCCCCCTCTCTCTCTGCCTGCCTCTCTGCCTACTTGTGATCTCTCTCTGTGTCAAATAAATAAATAAAATCTTTAAAAAAAAAAAAAAAAGACTGGTGATGAGAATCTAGTTAAGTGGCTATTGTTATACTCCTGACATGAGATGATGGTGACTTGACCTAGGATGGAGGCATGGACATCAGGCGAATGGGTATATTTATGCGTATATTCTAGAGTATTTGCTACTGTTTTGGTAATGGGTTTGATGGGGTTATATTAGTTGTGGTACACTAACTGCTCTCTATATAAACTTCACAATCTCAGTAGCTTCTCATCATAAGAGAAGTGAATTTCACGCACCCTGGCAAAATGGCTTTGGGCACAAGGCAGGGTGTGAAGGATCATAGAAGTGCCCATCACAGTTTCCTGGCCAAGATCCAGTTCCACAGTCCTTAACTGCCAGAGATTTGGAGGAAACAATCTAGTTGCACGCCAGGAGAAAGAGTAAATGGGATTTGTCAAACACACAGCAATCCTCATACAGGATAAGGAAGAAGAGGTTGAGGATAACTTCTGTGTTTCTGGCTTGAGCTACTGGGTTAAAATAGATTTTGAGATTAAGATGAGGGAAGAATCAAGAATTTGGGGAGAGAGAAAGTACAGAGATAAAAATTCATTTAGGATCCAAGATCTATCCTTTAACTATGTTTCTTTAGGCAATATACTTAACCTCTTTCTCAGTTTCATCATCTATATCATAGAGATAATATTGGCCCTTACCTAGTAGTGTTACAAAGACTCCATGAAATAATACATATAAAAAACTTAGCATAGTACCCAGAACAACATAAGTTTTCAAAAACTCTTCATTTCTGCCATTATCATTATGATATTTACCATTATTAAGCAATAGGTGAGGCTTAAGACAGGGACATGATACATAACCCACTTTTCTCTTCCTGAAATATTGAATTTCCAGGTATCTTGTCCCATTAACTGGTAGAACATATAGTTAAGCCTAAGAACCCACTTTTAATTTTCTTTTTTTTAAAGTTAATTTTATTTTTTCAGTGTTCCAAGATTCATTGTTTATGCACCACACCCAGTGCTCCATGCAATATGTGCCATCTTTAATACCCACCACCAGGCTCACTTTTAATTTTCAATGAATTCCTTGGCATTTTGGGTGGCTTAATTTGAGAGTTTGCTGCTACCCTTTGTGGCATAAATGGAGAAAAGGGAGTGGAAGAATTAAAGACATTTTTTAAAAGATTTTTAAGTTTATTTTAGAGAGAGAGAGTGAGCAGGAGAAGGGGCAGAGGGAGAGGAGAAAGAGAATCCTCATACGCCCTGAGTGTGGAGCCCAACACAGGGCTCCATTCCAGGACCCCCGAGATCATGACTTGAGCCGAAATCAAGTTAGTGCTCATCCGACTGAGCCACCTAGGTGCCCCCCAATTTAAAGACATTTTATGTGTGCCCTGGAGAAGGTTTTGACTAGAATAGTATTCAAGGGGAACATCAGTGGAATGTAAGGGGAAGAAATCTTACGTAAGATTAGAGTGCCAATAATTTATTTATGCATCTTCTTTCACATTACTCTGATCTCGACATTTCTAATCTCTCCAGTTCTTCTAGCCCAGGTTAAAGATGCAACCCTTTGAACCCTCTTACACTGTTGGTGGGAATGCAAGTTGGTGCAGCCACTTTGGAAAACAGAATAGAGATTCCTTAAGAAATTAAAAATAGAGCTACCCTATGACCCTGCCATTGCACTACTGGGTATTTACCCCAAAGATACAGATGTAGTGAAAAGAAGGGCCACATGTACCCCAATGTTCATAGCAGTAATGGCCACAATTGCTAAACTGTGGAAAGAGCCAAGATGCCCTTCAACAGACAAATGGATAAAGAAGAGGTGGACCATATATACGATGGAATATTATGCCTCCATCAGAAAGGATGAATACCTAACTTTTGTATCAACATAGATGGAACTGGAGGAGATTATGCTGAGTGAAATAAGTCAAGCAAAGAAAGTCAATTATCATACGGTTTCACTTACATGTGGAGGATAAGGAAAAACATGGAGGACACTGGGTGAAGGAAAGAAAGGGTGAGTTGGGGGAAATTGGAGGGGGAGATGAACCATGAGAGACTATGGACTCTGATAAATAAACTGAGGGTTTTGGAGGGGAGGGGCATGCGGGGTTGGGTTAGCATGGTGGTGGGTATTGAGGAGGGCACGTATTGCATGGAGCACTGGGTGTGGTCCATGAAC
>JAQQSY010004584.1:0-12224 GCA_028646535.1 Procyon lotor
TTTATTTATTTATTTATTTATTTGACAGGGAAAGAGAGATCACAAGTAGGCAGAGAGGCAGGCAGAGAGAGAGGGGGAAGCAGGCTCCCTGCTGAGCAGAGAGCCCGATGCGGGGCTCAATCCCAGGACCCTGGGATCATGACCTGAGCTGAAGGCAGAGGCTTTAACCCACTGAGCCACCCAGGCGCCCCTGGACTACCCCTTTCTTTTCTTTTTTTTTTTTTTTTTTTAAAGATTTTATTTATTTTTTTGACAGAGAGAGACAGAGCGAGTTAGGGAACAGGAGCAGGGGGAGTGGGAGAGGGAGAAACAGGCTCCCCGCTGAGCAGAGAGCCCGATGTGGGACTCGATCCCAGGACCCTGAGATCATGATCTGAGCCGAAAACAGAGGCTTTAACCCACTGAGCCCCCCAGGCGCCCCTGGACTACCCCTTTCTTAAAGGAGTGCAGTGACCATGAATATCTTGTGAGTTATTTCTAGTTTTATTTAACAAGAACAAAAAAGCAAATCAAAATAAAGGCATCTTTTGTCCCTTGCAAATTGGCGAAAAACTTTTTCAATGAACCCATCATTTTAGTGAACACAGTCTCTCTCCTCCTGTATATTTGTCTGAAATACAAGACAAGTTCTAATCTTTAAACATCAGAACCTACAAAGGATCATAGAAAGAGGATCTTGCATCCTCGTGGGATAATACACTTTGTAGGTTACCATAAACTCCTACAAGAAGACAGCAAGAACAAGAGAAAGAGAAGCCATTCCTCAATGTACTTCCTACATTCTAGGAAAAGCTAAGGAATAAAATGATCAGGTCTCAAGCTTAGAAGGAAGGAGCCATCAGTAAGGGAGCAGGTCATCAAGAGTGTTCTTATTACCTGGGTTGCTCTAAGTCCGTGGTAGGCAGGTGAGGGGAGACTAGTTCATTGAGCAGACTCTTGCTGTGTGGTGCACCAACACAAGGAAGCATGAGAGATATTCTTGCAACCCTTGTGTGCCTCAACCTCATGAGGGGCATGCTAGGCTTGTCAAAGGAAAAGATGGTATTCTTAGAGAAGGGATGAAAACAGTGAAAATTAAGGATTTTGATACTCCTAAATATTTGTATTGTGCATAACATGTAGCTGGTTTGGGAAGCTGGTTTGTTCTTGTTGTTGTTCTAAATCACAAGTTCTTATAAGAGCCATTAAACTTTAAAAACCAAGGTCTCCGGGATATTCTCCAGAAGAAAACCTACTTTTTGCTAAAGGGAAAAAATTACCACTAAGCAGGGAAATGGGTATAATGCCTGTGCATAACCTAGAAGAGCATAAACCAGAAGGCAGAACTGACTCTGTCCTGAGTTGGCTTGCTATGAGCAAGGCCAAAGACCAGAAGGTGGAATCCAGTGGGGGCTGTGGTCATTGTCTCCTGGAGTAACTTGATTTGCCTTAAAGAGTGAACAAGTAGTCATAAGTAACCATTGGAGGGGTTTACATTACAATAGGAACAAGTCCTATTCCTGTATTATTGCAGGTGATCCATTTATTTTTGATACTGACGATTAGCAAGGCATATTGCTCATTTGACTCCCAAAAAGCATAATTTAGATTTTACCCGTAACATTTCTCCAGCTAGTAAAATATCTGAAATCTTTAGTGTTTGGTTTTTTTTTTAATTATTTATTTATTTGACAGAGAGCGAGCACAAGCAGGGGGAGTGGCAGGTAGAGGGAGAAACATGCTCCTCACTGAGCAAGGGGGCCAGTGCTGGACTCTATCTCAGAACCAGAGGATCATGACCTGAGCCAAAGGCAGACACTTAACCAACTGAGCTACCCAGGTGCCCCTGAAATCTTTAATTTTTATGTAGTACTGGGTAGGTATTTATAGTAGTACATGAAAATCTCAAAAGTCATGCATCCAATATTCTACTTAGAGTAGATTTGGTTAAAGAAAAGTTAGTAATGTAAATTTGATAGACCACAAACTTAGGCATTAGGAGACAGAGTTTTGAGTCTTTCCACAAATTACTTTCTATCACAGCATACTCTACCCCAGCCCCTTGTGCTCTCTGATGTAATAATAATGACATTGTTATTACTAGGATCTTATTATCACCTCCAGATAAGCCTACTTACTTTGGTGATTTTCAGTCATTTAAGCTTTAAGGCAAATTTAGGATTTGGACTCCGACTCTTTGGGATTGATGTCTAATCTCCTGGCTTACACATACACTACTATGTCATTGGTGGGGAGGCAGCATTCTTATCTCCATCTTGTTCTATGTTGGTCCCCTGCTGGCATCTAAAGTGCTAGAACTTATGCAGTATTGTCTTTAAGTTTGTTTCCTCTCACCTTGCCATCAGGAGAAATTCACAAACTCAAATGAATCCCAAAGCAAGTCCAAAATGCACCCTCTTTTGCATCATTCCCTTGAACTTGCTTTGACATCTACATATCTCCCAGTAATTTCTTTCTCAGCTAACATGCATGTTCTCTTGGGGTACCATTTGAGCTTTTGAATGTTGTCTGTTATCTGTTTGGAACCATGGACCATTAAGAAGAAAAGAGGAGAGTCATTGCCCCTTATACCTGGAACATGCCACACCACCATTTCTAATCTTGTGTTTCATCTCATGATTCTTCAGGCAAATGTCTACAAAGATGTTAAGTATCTTTTTATGTACATCTTGGCCATTTGAATATCTTCTTTGGAAAAATATCTATTCGGGTTCCCTGCGTATTTTTAGTCAGATTGGTTTTTTGTTTTGTTTTTGCTTTGTTTTTAAGTTGTAGGAGTTTCTTGCATATTAACCCTTTATCTAATACATGGTTTGTAAATATTTTCTTCCATTCCATGGGTTCCATTTTCATTTTGTTATTTCATTTGTTATGTAGAAGTTTTTGGTTTGACATGGTCCCACTTGTTTGTTTTTGCTTTTTGTTGCTTGTGCTTTTTGTAACAGATCCAAAAAGTCATTGCCAAGACCAATATCAAGGATCTTTTTCCCTATGTTCACTTTTTGAAGTTTTATATAGTTTCACATCTTAGATTTAAGTCTTTAATCTATTTCAAGTTAATTTTTGTGACTGATGTAAGATATGGGTCCAATTTCATTCTACTACATGTGAATATCCAGTTTTTCCAGCACCATTTATTGAAAAGACTGTCCTTTTCCCATCAAGTATTACTGGCTTCTTTCTCAAATATTAGTTAACCATATATGCAAGTGTTTATTTCCAGGTTCTCAATTCTGTTACATTGGTTCGTGTCTATTTTTTTTTAAAGATTTTATTTATTTCACTAGAGAGAGAGAGAGAGCATGAGTGGGGGGAGGGGCAGAGGGAGGGGCAAAGCAGACTCCCAGCTGAGTGTGGAGCCTGATTTGGAGCTGGATCCCAGGACCCCAAGACCATGACCTGAGCCGAAATCAGACTCTTAACCCACTGAGCCACCCAGGCATCCCAGTCCTTGTCTATTTTTTATGCCAGTGCTACATTGTTGTGATTATTGTATCTTTGTAATATATTTTGAAATCAGGAAGTTCAATGGCTACAGCGTTTTTATTCTTTCTCAAGATTGCTCTGGCTATTCAGGGTCTTTTGTAGTTCTGTAGGAATATTAGGATTGTTTCTCTATTTCTGTGAAAAATGCCTTTAGAATTTTGTTAGAGATTACATTGAATCTGTAGATGACTCTGGGTAATATGAACATTTTAACAATATTAATCTTCTGAATCATAAACACGGGCTACCTTTCCATTGATTTGTGTCTTTTTAAAAAATCTCTTTCTTCAGTGTCTTATTTTCAGTGTATAGATTTTTTTACATTCTTGGTGAACTTTGTTCCTATGTATTTTATTGGTTTTACTGCTGGTATAGTTAAGATTGCTTTCTTTAAGATATTTTAGTGTATAGAAATGCAACTCATTTTGTATGGTGATTTTCCTGAACGCTTTGCAAGAGAAATACCTTCCTTTAACTCTGTTAGGGATTCTGAGGCTTTCTCAGATCTTTACTATTGATATGCTTGCTCCATACTTCTTATTTTAGAAATACCATTGAGATTCTATACCTTTTATCACTCCTGCAAAGCCAGGTTGGGTGCTAATAGCCTCCTGGTTGCTCACTTCTCAAGCATGTTATTATTATTTCACGGACCACCCCATGATATATTCAGATGGGAAGTCTTCTCTTTCCCCCACTGGACATGAGCTCTTTTAAATTAGGCTTTTGTATTCTTTGTACTCTAATTTTGGACAATTCCTGGCACACTATATAGCAGCTGATCTACAATTATTGCTGAAATAAGTAAAATGAAGATTCAGAGTTATAAACAGCCTCAAACCCACAGATGCATTATCATATTGGGATTTTTCAGAAAACTGGTCTGTGCTATACTTTCATTACTAATGGAGTACGTATTGTTGTTAATTTTCTGGAATTCAGTTTTGGAGTATATATCAAGAACTTTGAAATATTTTTATTCTTTTAGCCATGAAGTCTGCCCCTAAAAAGCAGTCTTCAAAAGGGGGCACCTGGCTGGCTCAGTCAGTGGAGCATGTGACTCTCTATCTCAGGATTGTGAGTTCGAGCCCCACATTGAGTGTAGAGATTACTTAAAAATAAAATCTTTGGGGGCACCTGGGTGGCTCAGTTGTTAAGCGTCGGCCTTCGGCTTGGGTCATGATTCCAGGGTCCTGGGTTGGAGCCTCGCATTGGGTTCCCTGCTCAGTAGGAAGCTTGCCTCTCCCTCTCCCACTCCCCCTGCTTCTGTTCCCTCTCTCCTGCTTCTGTTTCCTCTCTTGCTGTGTCTCTCTCTGTCAAATAAATAAATAAAATCTTTTAAAAATAATAGATAAATAAAATCTTTTAAAAAAATCACGAGATACCCAAATAAGTTTTCTTTTTCAGTTTTAAGTGATGATTACCCAACTCTAAATAATTCAAGCAAAAAGTGGAAATGTGACTGCTACTAAAGTTAGAAAGAATACTAAGGAAGTTCACAAGATTGAAGAAAGATTTGCAACACCCAGGGCCCAAGCTCAGGCAGTAATAACCAGAATATGCCAGGACTGTCCTGGATTCCATCTATCATTTCACTTGACTTCATTCTTCAGATGGGTTTCCTCTCAAGAAGAGAACATGGCCCCCAATGGCAGCAGAGTCCCATCCTCTCTGCTTTAGCAACTCCAGAGGTAAAAGAGCATTCTTTTCCTATTTTCCTAGTATCTCTCTATCAAACCAGAAAATGTCTTATATTAACCTACTTAGGTAATGATAATACCCCTTGACTAAATGCTGTTTCTAAGAGAGAGTATGGGAAGTGTTGGTGAGCCAAGACAAAGATAGTAGATGACTAAAAAGATAAATATATTAATAAAGCATATATCTGCTGTGAATCAGAGAATTATGTTGCAGTACATCCGCCACATTGCAATATTAAAAAAATGTTAAAAAGAGATTCATAACTATAGTGAGATGGTTAAATAAATTATGTATTGCTAGAATACAATAAAAAATTATATAAACATTAAACTTGATTTTACAGAATGCTTAAGAATATGAAAAGATGATCAATGTAACATAATAACATAGCAAAAACAAAAAGATGTAAAATATTTGTAGTAAACACACAAAAAGTTCTCTGGAAAGTATAGAACTCTAGGTTATCTTTATTGTTTTCTAGATTTTCTGAATTTTCTATACTAATCATCAATTTTACAAGAAAAGTATTTTAAAATCCACGATAAGTGTCAGGAAATAGAGTGTCCTGGCTGATCTTAAGGCTGTAAAATAAGAGTTTGTAGGCCTGATAAGCCGTATGGAAATACAATAGTGTTTGTTTTACTACCATTTTTTCTTATAGTTCCAAAGTAGTTCTTAAAGCTTGGGGTTATAGGAGCTTTATGTTTGTGTTTCTTATGAGAATCTGTTATGAGGGGGTGCCTGGGTGGCTCAGTCAGTTAAGCACCCAGCTCTTGATTTTGGCTCAGGTCTTGATCTCAGGGTTGAGTGATCAAGCCCTGCCTCGGGCTCCTCAGTGGGGAGTCTGCAGGCAAGATTTTCTCCCCCTGCTCATGCTAGTGCATGTCCTCCTTCTCTCTCTCTCAAAATAAATAAATAAATCTTAAAAAAAAAAAAAAGAATCTATTATAGAAGCATGTTGGGTGTTTCCAGAAGTTCTTCTGGAATTGAACTTTGAGCTAAGTCATCCAGGAATTAATATTCTGCTGGTAACCTGTTCAAAATCAAAGCACAATTGTTTCAGCAGTGCATGTTGAAGCAAATTTTAAAATTTAAATACATTGCATAGCTAGTGACATTGCAATCCTGGATCTCGTTAGCAAATGGGAACATTATGAAGCACTGAACACTTATTTTATTCTAGTTTTAGTGAGATATAATTGACAAACAAAACATATATTTAAGGTGTACAACATGATGGTTTGATATCCCTATACATTGTGAAATAATCACCACAATCAAGCTAATTAACATATCCATCACCTCACAAACTTACCATTTTTTATGTGTGAGATGAGCACTTAAAATCTACTCTCTTAGTGTGAATTTCAAATATATGGTATAGTTTTATTAGCTTTAGGCACCATGCTATACATTAGATCCTTAGAACTTATTCATCTTATAATTGGAAGTTTGTATTCTTTGACCAACGTCTCTCCATTTTCCTTACCACTCCCCCAGCTCCTACTAACCCACTAGTCTACTCTGATTCTATGAGTTTGACTTTAAAATATACATATAAATGAGATTATGTAGTATTTGCTTTGCCAAATGTGCCAAGAATACACAATGCGGAGAGGATAGCCTCTTCGATAAATGGTGTTGGAAAAATGCGATAGCCACATGCAAAGGAATGAAATTAGGTCCTTACATTATACAAAAGTCAACTCAGAATGTATTAAAGACGTAAATTTAAGACTTGAAACCATAAAACTCCTAGAAAAGAACATATAGGAAAATCTCCTTGACTTTGATCTTAGCAATGAAGTTTTGAATATGACACCAAAGCCCAGGTAACAAAAGCAAAAATGAACAGTGGGACTAATTAAGGACAAACTAACTAAGGGACAAACTAAGTTTCTGCACAGTGAAGGAAACAATTGACAAAATGAAAAGGCAACCTACAGAATGGGAGAAAAATATTTGCAAACCATGTATCTGATAAGCACTCAACATTTTAGATGGCAGGCTCTTTTCTATAGAAGTCTTCTCTATTTTCCATTGGGAGAAATAATATAAAACTCCACAGGATGATACCATAAGGTGAAAGGTATGAAAGGAGGTCAAAGAATCAAGTTAAGTCTTTAAGCAAACTCCAGAGAGAACTAAAGGTGTTCTTAATAGATCCCCTAACTATAAATTACTGATCGTAACTCTTGGCAACCACAAGAAATTCAAACGGCCTGACACTGATATCCCCATGAGTTATAGCGACTTTAGGGAAGGAAGATTTTGTTAAGTTCCTCAACTATCTAGTTGAAAGGTTTTTTGAAGCTGTGAAAGTAAGTCTTAGTCATAAACACGCCTTATTTCACTAGAAGCTTGGCAAAAATCCCAGCTATAAATGAGCAAACTAATGTCATAAAGATGGGAGAACATTTAGTGGGAGGAAGTGCCTGAGTGTTTATGCTAAAACTAAAGGAGTGAGTGTGTGTGTGTGTGTGTGTGTGTGTGTGTGTGAGAGAGAGAGAGAGAGAGAGAGAGAGAGAGAGAATATTTAAATAATGTTACTAGCTTGTGAAATTACTTACTTCCTACTGAGGTCACTGATAAAGCTATGAAGAAAATCCTCCAAACAGACAAATGAGAACTACTTCTTAGACATCTGCTTTTCAACTCTACTATCAAAAATTGTAGACGTACTGGGATTCAGGCTGAGTTACTTACTACCTCAACTCAGTGGACAATTTGCCCTCTTCCATAGCAGTTTGGGTTATAAAGATCCGGTATAAGATAAAATGAAATACAGCTCAGCGACTTTCTAGGGAAAATGCATTCATTTTAGCATTCAACTCTTTGGACTTGAACTCCCTTGTAGAACTCCTATCCCCCTTTAAAGTATAACTCCCACCGGTCAGTATATGATTTTTTAAAAATACCTCTTTCCTTAAAAACTTATAGAAATGAGAGGTAGTGTTTTGAAGATTGAAAAATCTTGTTTAGCATGGATGACCACAAAAACAATCTAAAGCTATCTACATGTCACAACTGAGAGAAATTGGGGAATGTTGTTTAATGTCAAATAAAATACACTGTTTAAAAAAATATCCTCTTTCCTGGTCCTGATTTCCTCATCTTTGGGCTATAAATTGCACTGTGTTTAGGGCCTCGCCATCTCACCTCTAAATTTGGAGCATGTATCTGGGCGAAAACAGATACAAAACACACAAAAATAAAAAAGTAAAACTCAAACTAAAGCATTACTCTTCCTCAGTCTTTACAGTCTTGGCTTGTAAAGTTCTTCCTTTTATAGCGCATGACCTGTCCCATCTCCCAGCACTTGAAATCTGTTGTCACTTCTTAATCATATTTACCCCATTCATCTCGATAGTTAGGTTGACCAGTTTCTTCTCCCAGTCTCATTGCCTGAGGCCTTGAAAACTAGTTTCTCATGTGCCTTGGCCAGTTGTGGAGCTTGGGGGTTTTTTGGTTTTGTTTTGTTTTGTTGGAGGATTTTGTTTGTTTCTTTGTTTTTTTTTTTTTTGGTTTATTATTGTTGTTTTAGTTTTGTGTGCAAGTGTCCTTATTAAATGAACTTGGCTGGAAGCATGAGTATGATGCCATTTAAAAAAATTCCATCCTTGGGGCACCTGGGTGGCTCAGTGGTTAAGCCTCTGCCTTCGGCTCGGGTCGTGGTCTCAGGGTCCTGGGATCGAGCCCCACGTCGAGCTCTCTGCTCAGCGGGGAGCCTGCTTCCCCTTCTCTCTCTGCCTGCCTCTCTGCCTGCTTGTGCTCTCTCTCTCTGTGTCAAAAAAATAAATAAAAATCTTTAAGGGACTCATGAGATTTAAAAAAAAAAAAAAAAAATTCCATCCTTGACCCCTCATGTCACCAGAAGTCAGGCTGGTAAGTTTTATTTAACATTCTCAGAGGATCATCCCTCCTTTCTCAAGTCCTCAATTAAGTCTAAGTTCAACCCACCTACAGCAGAACAACGTTCTCTTCACTGACTCTCCCACCATTACTAGTTCCCTTTGCCAACCTGCCTTCAACGATATGGCCCCAGTCAACAATTCTAGCCCCTGGGAGTTGTAGCAGTCAGAATGGAAGCCGTGAGCATGGAGGATATGCTGTGGGACAAGACATCTCTCTCAGATTTGGGGTTGGGTCTGTTTATGCCAAGCCAGATGGAAGAAATCATGTGAATACTTCAAGTCAAGGAACTATCATAGCCTCCATTTGTTGGATGTTTCAGATAAAGAGTGATTTCGATAGGTGTAGAATTGCCTCGGTGTTCCATTTCAAGCTCACTTGTGGAAAGAGAGAAAGCCTCAAGTTCTCCTAATACCTACATTCCTTACAGGGTACTTACCGAACATAATGTCTTTCCTTATTTTAATTTTTTTCAGATTTAAATAACATAAACTGAATAATGGGGAATGAGGTGGAGAAGAGCCAAATATGTAATTTTATATGAGTAAAAGCTCTTGATATCAAATAATTGGAAATTAACAATGGTGTATTATTCATTGCTAAAAAGAAATGAGGAATCAAGGGGCGCCTGGGTGGCTCATTTGGTTAAGCATCTGCCTTCAGCTCAGGTCATGATCCGGATCAAGCCCTGCATCAGGCTCTCTGCTCAGTGGGGTGTCTCCTTCTCCCTACTCCCCTCTCCCCGCTCAGGCTTGCGTATGTGCAGGTACGTACACCTTCTCTCTGAAATAAAATCTTTGGGGAAAAAAAATGAGCCATCAAGCCACCAAAAGAATGGAGGAAACTTAAATGCATATTGCTAAGTGAAAGTAACCAATCTGAAAAGGTTACATACTGATTGATTCCAACTAATGACATTCTGAAAATAACAAAGCTATGGAGATGGTAGAAAGATCACTGGTTGCCGGGGGCTCATAAGGAGAGAGAGAGGGCTAATAGGTAGAGCATAGGGCAATTTTTTTTTTAAAAGATTTTATTTATTTGATTGAGAGAGAGAAAGAATGAGAGAGAGGGAAGGTCAGAGGGAGAAGCAGATCCCTCCCCCCTCCCGGTTCAGCAGGGAGCCAGATGCGGGACTCAATCCCAGGACTCTAGGATCAGGACCTGAGCTAAAGGCAGTCGCTCAACCAACTGAGCCACCCAGGTACCCAGCAGAGGCAATTTTTAAGAGCAGTGAAATTATTGTTCTATATGGTACTATAATGCTGGTTACAGGTCATTATGTATTTTTCAAAACCCATAGAGTGTAAAACATAACAGAAGAATCCTGATATAAACTACAGACTTTAGTTTTTAAAAATGTATCAATTCCAACACCTCATCTCAGCTGGTCCGCCCAAGACCCCCTGAGCTCCAACCCCATTCCCCCCTGCGGTCCCATTTCTGCTCCAACAAGATGAAAGAAACTATCATGAACCAGAAGAAACTCGCCCAACTACAAGCATAAGTGCGTGTTGGTGGGAAAGGAACTGCTGGCCTCAAGAAGAAGGTGGTTCATAGAACGGCTACAGAAAATGATGAAAAACTTTAGTTCTCCTTAAAGAAGTTAGGGGTAGGGGCGCCTGGGTGGCTCAGTCATTAAGCGTCTACCTTCGGCTCAGGTCATGATCCCAGGGTCCTGGGATCGAGCCCCGCATCGGGCTCCCCGCTCGGCAGGAAGCCTGCTTCTCCCGCTACCATTCCCTCTGCTTGTGTTCCCTCTCTCGCTGTGTTTCTCTCTGTCAAATAAATAAAATCTTAAAAAAAAAAAAGAAGTTAGAGGTAAACAGTATCTCTGGTATCGAAGACGTGAATATGTTCACAAACCAAGGAACAGTGATCCATTCTAACAACCCCAAAGTTCAGGCATCGGTGGCCACGAACACTTGCACCATTCCAGGCCACGCTGACACAAACCAGCTGACAGAAACGCTACCCGGTGTCTTAAACCAACTTGGTGCAGACAGTCTGACGAGTTGAAGAAGACTGGTTGAAGCTCTCCCCAAACAATCCGTGGATGGAAAAGCCCCGCTTGGTACCGGAGAGGAGGAAGATGATGAAGTCCCAGATCTTGTGGAGAATTGTGATGAACCTTCCAAGAGTGAAGCAAACTGAATTGAGTCAAGTTCTGAAGAAGATTAAACTTGAAGAAGTTACTGGGAGCTGCTATTTTATATTATGCCTGCTTTTTAAAAGTTTGTTCATGGATCTGATAAAATTGAGATCTCTGTTATTTTTAAGCCCAAGACGTGCAGCTCTTTTCAGTTTTTGCTTATACACAATTCATTCTTTGCAGCTAATTAAGCTGAAGAAGGCTGGGAATACACTTTGAAACAAGGTTAATAAAGTTCTTTGCCTAGGGGGAAAAAAGTATCAACACCAACAAAAAAGTATCAATACCAACTCATCGATTGTACAAAATGTACTAAACTAATGCAAGACATTAAGAGGGGAAACTGTCGGGGGGGGGGGTTGAAGAGAACTGTCTTTTGTGCTCCGTTTTTCTGTAAACTAAAACAGCTCTTAATAATTTTTAAAAATAAGAATTAACTATCAAGTCATACAGAGACATGAAAGACTCTTAAATGCACATTGCTCGGTGAAAGAAGCCAGTTGAAAGACTACATGCTGACGGTTTGTATCTATATGGCACTCTGGAAAAAGTTAAAACTATAGAAATGGTAAATAGATCACGATTACCAGTAGTTCAGGGTGTGGCGAGGATTAAATATGTGAAGCAAAGGGGATTTGAGGGGGCGAGGAAACTCTTTTGTGTAATTATGTAATGGTGGGCACATCACATTATTAATTTGTCAAAACCCATGGAACTTTGCAATAGAAAAAGGGCGCCTTTATGTGTGCAGTGAATGAACTGGGGTGATGTTGCTCGATGCTTTTTGTAACACTGCTTCTATGGGGGAACACATTGTGAATAAAACAGCTAACTTAGAAATGGAGTTTGGGGACTTAATGTATTTTTTAGTTGGAGTCTCTATATTTGGATTTTTCATTGAGTACTGGGGTTAACACAGACAGCAGTATAAATGTGCAGCACTTCAAGGAAATTTTTATAATAATAAAAAAAA
>JAQQSY010004586.1:0-12222 GCA_028646535.1 Procyon lotor
AAATCAAGGGTCGGTCGCTTAACGGACCGAACCACACAGGCAGCCCAGAACTTTATTTTAAAATAATCTCAGGTTTGCAGAAATTTGCAAAGATAGTGTAGCTGGTGTCACATACCCTTTACCCAGCTTCCCCTACAGCCCCTTTGCTGACAACACTGGAATTGGAAAGCGGCCAGGGAGCACTGACGCTGTGCTGTGCTGAGCCCGTCGACCTGGCTCACGGCCTGGGCCCCGGTGCACTGTGTCCGGCTGGCCGCCATCCAGGCCGGTGCTGGTCGCCCTGCCTTAGCAGTCCCTCCAGCCTTTCGCAGCACACCTGTCTTCTGTTACTTGTACCCCGACTTGTTGGGGAGTGCTGGTCACTTAGTGGGTAGTAAGTAAACTGAAGCTCTATCGATGTGAGTTTATCTGATGTTTTCTCATGATTAGTTTGAGGTTACGTATTTTTAGTCGGAGTTTTTTTGCTTTTTATTTTGAAATTTTCATTTGAAATTACTGTATTTACAGTGAAGTTGCACAGGTAGTACGTGAGGACTATATCTCAGGGAACGTGGTGCCAGCCTCACAGCCTGGGAATGACCACTGCTTCATTACCACGGCCCGGTCTCCAGACTGTACTCAGATTTTACCACCTGTGCATCCCGACCTTCTCCAGGGCCGGGAAGCAGCCACCGTCCCGCAGTACACGGGGCCGGCCCCTCTGCCTCATCTCCTCCTGGGCGACACTTCCTCCATTCCCGATGCTCTTACGGCTGGTGGTGTCTGCTGGCCTCATGTGATTGAGGGGCACATCCCTCTGTGTCCTCCGGGAGGCAGGCACCAAGGGGGAGGGTGTGTCCAGGGGATCAGCTGTAGGGAGGGGACCTAGGAAGGACGACAGGGAGGAAACTGGGAGAGTCCCAGGGCTGCCGCGGCACAGGTCCTGGGGTGTGTCCTCTGATGGGGAGCTCTTGAAGCAGAGCGGCCCGTTGGAGGAGCCTGTGTCTTGGGCTGGGCCTGCCCTGGTTCCCTCGTGCTCAGCCTTGGCCGGAGGCAGCAGTGGGCAGCCTGCCCTGGCACAGACACGGCAGAGGGTCCATCGGCCGTGCTTCTGCAGCAGATCTGAGCAGCAGGGCTCCTGGTCCGTCGGGTAGCACCTGCCTGGTCCCTCCTCTGTCCCTTGTGATTGCTGAGTGTGTTGTGTGGGCGCACTTGGAGATCCTGTTTCTTCTCTCGCTCTCTCTCAATTTTATTTGAGACAGCGAGAGATTGAGCACAAGCAGAGGGGAGAAACAGAGGGAGAGGGAGAAGCAGGCTCCGCACTGAACAGGGAGCCTGGGATCATGACCTGAGCCAAAGGCAATGCTTAGCCAACTGAGCCACCCAGGCCCCTGGAGGTCCTGTTTCTAACATCTTCTGACTCTCGAGTTCCATTGCTGCTTTTGCCTATAATGGTATTGCTCTAGAGGCTGTCCTGTGCCGATCGTCTGTCTCCTTCTTTCTGGGGTTACCAGTGGGAATTCTCTGAGGAAAAGCTGTTCTTTTCTCTCCTGTATTTACTTACCCGCTGGTTTATATTTCTGTGGGCGCTGGGGTATTTATTTTACTCCGTGGGTTATAGCCCGTTGATACCACTGTTGATTTTGTTGCTCAGGTTGTCCCAGATTTGGCTGCTGGAGGCTTCTTCTAGTTAGGCTGCTGTGTCTTTGTGGTGCTCCTCCCTTGTTTTTGGAACACTTTCTCACTATTTGGCAGCACAGGCTCATCACACGTTTCCAGCCCCAGCCTTGGTGGGCATTCGTTCCTCATGCAGTGCCGGCCCTTCCGTGGGAGGGGGTGTTGGGAACCAAGACCTGGCAGCAATGTGCCCCAGCTGCTGTGCATGTGGCTTTGTAGGCCGTTTTAGCAGACGGCCGGACAGCAACTGCATGCTCACGACGTCCGCACTGGTGTCCATCTGTCTGTCGTGTGGGTCGGAGCTCGTGAATCTATCCCTCCCCAGGTCCCACTGAGCGGCGGATCTCTGGCCAGCCTTCCCTTAACGTGGAATGCCCTTCTCCACCACGCCAGCCGCAGAGTGTGGACCTGTCTGCTCAGTCCTCAGTCTGTGCTGGGTCGTTCCAGAATTGCTGAGCCCTCCTGTCGTGCAAAACACATGTCCCGGCTGGAGTGCAGGAACTCTGCTAGTTCTCTTCGGCTTTGCAGCACGTGGCCCTGCTGTGCCCGGGAGTCTTCAGCTTCCTTCTCGTCTCCTGCCTTGTCACTGGTGCTTCCTGGTGCTTCCCTGCTTGTTTTTAATACAGTTGAGTTGGTTAGTTTGTATCTCTTTGTGGATCCCCACATCGAGGTGCACAGGGAAGCCCCCCCATTCCCGCTCCCATTCCCACATCTCCACCCTGTCCCCATCCACCCTGTGTGGGTAAGTCTTGTTGGTTTTGAGTTTATCCTCCTTGTATTTGTTTCTGCACAAATGAGCTGGTACATGTATATGTTCTCACCTCCCTTTTCTTACATTAAGAACAGCATTGCTACAAATGTTTTTTTGCTTTTTGTGTTTTTCACTTATCAGCATCCTGGAGATCACTCCATGCCAACTCATGGAGATCTCTCTCCTTTTTCTACGGTGGCGTAGTGTGGATGTGCGTAGTCTCTTCAGCTCCTTGCTTGTATGTGGACATTTAAATGACTTGCAGCGTGTGGCGATGACAGTGGGTTTCTGAGAGTGCCCCTGTACCCGTGAATGTGGTTGCATGGGAGGGGGGCTGTCTTCAGGGGAGGTTCCCAGAGGCTGGGTTGCTGGGTCAGCATTAGGCCCCGCCCTGCTCCCCCCACCCCGCAGAAGGTCGTGCCTGGCGGGCCTCAGGCCCCCCTTGTGTGCGGGCCTGCTTCCCGGAGCGCCCACTGTGGGACGCCCTCCACACTTTCGGCCAGTCTGATGGGGGACAGAGGGGCCCTCACTGCTGTTTTTGTTTGTGTTTGTCTAGCTCTGAGTGAGGTGGTGCACCCTGTCTATAGTGAAGGACTGTTTTTATCCCTTCCTTGTGAAGCGTCTGCTTATTTCTTTTTTCCGTTTTTCTGTGCAGTTTTTGTTCCTCAGTTTTTAAGAATTCTTTACGGAGTAGGGTCACTGACCCTTTGTCAGCGATACGCACTGTAGATCTTTCTCTCTGCGTGCCAGGTTTTTGACTTGGTGTAAAGTGCTCGTTGCTGTTCAGTGTGTTTTTCCAGTAGCCGTGTTGTTGGGTTCTTGCTGGCAAGGACCTGGATTTTGAGTCACAGAAAGCTTTTCTTTGCACAAAACTACAAGGAATTCACCCACGTTTTCTTCTAATACGTGTTCGCTTTCTTTTATATCCTTGAGTTTCTCTGGTCCATGTGAAGCAGGGATCTCACTGTGTCTTTGCCACACGGCCATCCGCCTGTGTGCTGCCGTTACAAAACGTCCATTTCTGCCCCAATGATGTGAGGTGCTATCATTTGAGACCTTGGGTCCCAAGTATTCCCTGGGGGTGGTTATGTGCCAGTCAGGGCCTCCAGAGGTCCAGAATTGTGGAAAGAAAGAGGTGTTTGCTGCTCACCGTGCCAAGCACGAGCAGCCTGGGCAGGCCGGCCTGGTGACCTCTGGGCGCAGGGAGCATTGCCAAGTCGGTCCCCGGGTGTCAGCCCAGGGCCGCCCTGTGAGCAGCCGTCCCTCGCTCAGATCCCCGTGCAGACGCGCCCCTGCAGCTGTAGTGCCTCGTTATCCTTCTCTGACCTTGTGTTCTTTGTTTCAGCCTGAGCCCCAGCTACATCGACCTGACCGAGTGTCCCTACATGTGGCCATACTGCTCGCAGCCCATCTACTATGGAGGGATGCCGACGATCGTCAACGTCACCGTCCTCAATGGCATGGGCGTCACGGGAAGGATCGTAGACAAGGTGACGCTGGGCTTGGGCTTGTGGTGAACTCAGACGTGGCCCAGCCTTCGTGACTCGTCGTCTTTCCCCTGATGTTAAAGCAGAACAGGTTTTCCCCTCCCGTCCTGGGGGCCAGCGTGGTGGGAGCAGTGGTTTGTGTTCTCCTGAGTCCTTAACTCATAAGCTCGGAATAAAGTAATGGAACCAGTTTGCTGCTTTTGGCTTTGGCATCTCATTTGGCTCTTAAATGGAGTAATCATATCTGATTCTTCATTATATAATTTCTCACCTGTAACTAAGTGCCCCCCTGTAACTATTCTTGAGTAAGCATGGATGGGCCCTCCAGTTGGAAAGGGGTGTTCTTGTGTTTAGTTTTGTTTTTATAATTTTTCTTTTACTTCCTGCATGAGCATTCTCATGATAGTAAAGGGTGAGGAAGAGAGCAGGGAAACCACCTCCAGCCCCAACCTACTCCCGTGACCACTGTTTTTAAAGGATTCTTTTCCAGCCTTTATCTTAAGTATATATTTTTGTTCTCTGTGAGTAAGGCCCAATTTTAGTCTTGTTTTTCTCCGTTCTCATCATGTTGTTAAATGTAACTACGCACAGTCCCAGTGTACTTGCTGACAGCCATTTAACATCACAGAAGATTGTTAAATCATGATTTACCTACTGTTTTTTTTTTTGTTTTTTTTTTTAACCAAAACCCTTCTTTTAGCCTTCAGGGAACAAGCTGTTCTTCTTTTCAAGATAATTGTGATGAGCGTACAAAAACAGGCATTTACAGTGCAGCTTTACGTAATCAAAATGTTAAGAGATTTCTACTTTGTTGTCCTTAAAAGATAAAACAGAACTCCATTCACACTCAGGGCCTAGTCCTCAGCATTGGTAGAGTATTTCCATGGAGCAAATGCTGGTCTAATTGAGTAATCCTTCCTTGGGGTGTGATTTGAAACGATGTCATCTAATCTCAGAAAGTTGCCAACAGTTTCCTTACCACACTTCTTCACAGTGTGAATTCTCGATGTCACATCTGTGTGCACACGCAGAGGCAGCAGCCGTGACGGCTTAGTGTCGCGTTAGCCACCGGAGCTACATGGGGAATGGCCTGCATCCCAGGCCTGGACAGCTGGGGGTTTCCAGCTGTAAATGTTTCACTGAGCATCTTTGCATGTGTGGTTTCCTTTTCTTCTGAAATATGTTTTTAACATAAACTCTGTGGATTGGAATCCTAAGTCAGAGCATGGACGTTACCGTGGCCCTTGGTACAGGCTACCGAACTCTTTCCGGGAATTGGGTCCGCGCTCGCTGCCGTCAGCAGATCCGCCAGTGCTCTATGGAGGGACTCCATTGCCTGCATGGGCCGGGACAGCTTTTTTTTTTTTAATTCCATGAGGCTGTTAAAAATTGAAATAAAATTCACATACCATAAAACGCAGTCTTTTAAATCAAGTGGTTCAGGAGTTCCTAGTATATTCACAAGTAGTGATTGCAACCATCACTGTTCGGGAATTCCAGAACATTCTCATCGCCCGAAAAGGAAAACCTTGTTAGCAGTTGCTCCCCGTTCTCCCTCCTCCCAGCCCTGGGCAGCTCCTGGGGGCCTTCTGTGTCTGCATTGGCCTGTCGGGGACAGCCCATACACATGGGGTCACGCCCACTGTGGCCCGTCGTGACTGGCCTTTCACACGGCGTGTCTTCACGGTTCATCCGTGTCGTGGCTCGCCAGTGCTTTGTTCCTCTTTGAAGCCGAGTGATACTCTGATTGTGTGGATGGGCTACGTTTGTGTTTCCATCAGTCGGTGGACATTTGGTTTGTTTGTAGGTGGTCCATCTCTTAACTTTGAATTCAGAAGGGTTGGAATGCGTGTCTTCTGGGGTCTCCGGTTGTCGGGGAGGTGGCGCTCTCCAGGCCTGTTCCCCAACAGTGTCACCCCTCGTGTGAGTTAGCTTTTTATCCCTGTGACCCGTTCTTTCTGCTGGAAGTCAGGGTTTCTCTGTCCATGTGAACCTCTCTCTGTCCTAGAGAAATTAGCCACTGTTGTGCTTGATGTAATAGTTTTTTCCAGATTAGCGTCTTTCTCTTTTTGGTTTTTTGTAAGTTTCACATTTTCCTAATGGTTGAATTTTCATCTTTTATAATTTCTCTTCAGTGTTGAATTCATTTGATACATGTCATAAGAGATGGATAAAAATGAACTTTTTCCTGTTGTTAACAAGTCCCTGGAGCATTTGTCACAAATCCCTTTCCTTCCTCACTGTGGTGCCGTATCCTACAAATACTTGTCTTTTTCAGATTTTTTTTTTTTTTTAAATATGCTGACTCGGGGAGAATATTGCTCTTCGGGTTGTGAGGGAAATGAGTAATTTAGGTTAGTTTGAAATACTGGTTCATTTTGTAGGAGTGAGTCTGTGTTTCTTCCAGATGCCTCCTCACATGCTCCCCTCTGCCCAGGCGCGGGCCCCCTCCTCTCCGGGCGTCCTGCAGAGACCTGCCTGCTCGGCCCCCAGCTGCGTGGTCTGAGTTTGGACAGTTAACCCACGCCATTTTAGCATTTTCTTCCTTTACGTTGCTGTGATTCTTGAAGCGTATACCTAATTGGAATCTGTTCTCAGATTGGAGAGTTTTCATTTATGTTCTCTATCAGAAAAAATTCTTTGCCAAACCATGTTTTGTTTTTTTTTTTAAACTTGGCAAAAAATCCTCTTTAGAATTGGAGACTGTCCCAATTAGTTGTTTCTAGACTGTTCTAATGGATACTGTTCCAGACTTTACCTAGTCTGCCTCGGTTATAGGTAGTTCAGGATCGGAGCGTAAGTGTCCTTTGGCGCTTTGAGTGGAGCAGGGGTCTGAGGCCAGGACGGGGAAGGTTGGGTGAGCGTCTCGCTGGAGCCTCTGCTGCTTTCTCTCCGCAGCCTGACTGGCAGCCCTACTTACCGCAGAATGGCGACAACATCGAAGTTGCTTTCTCATACTCCTCCGTGTTATGGCCGTGGTCTGGCTACCTGGCCATCTCCATCTCTGTCACCAAGAAGGCAGCTTCGTGGGAAGGCGTCGCGCAGGGCCACGTCACAGTCACCGTAGCTTCCCCAGCGGAGGTGAGGGGAGTGCGCGCCGGGGAGGGGCCTGCGCTCAACCTTCCACCGGCTCCTGCCAGGAAGTTGGGGGGTGGGTGGTGCAGGCCCAGTGCCTGGGGTCTGGGATTTGAAGCCCGGTGAAGGGTGTGATGAGGCTTGCAGGCCGTGGTCGTCGGTGCTGCCTCCCGTTGTTGTGTTGAGCAATAGCAGGTAAGACTGTTTTGGGCCAAAGTTCAAGTTCAAAATGATTGCACAAGTACATGTTCTCTACAAGGGGCTGTGGGATTAAACTTGTGTACCCCAGTAGTTTTTAGAAACAAGGTGCCTTAAATTTTACATCTTAAACTCTGAAAGGAAGAATTTTAATGGGACGAATTGTGACATGTGAATGTTTTTTCCTGTATTTGTTGTTAGGAATGCTTGTGTTCAAATTATTTGCGTTAAATTGATGCATGGAAGGGATTTTTGAAACCCCAAAGCTTAGTTTCTTCTGAGCAAAAAGGGCAGTTTGAATGTTTTTTATTTCAGTCAAAAAATGGTGCAGAACAGACTTCAACCGTGAAGCTCCCGATTAAGGTGAAGATAATTCCTGCTCCCCCCCGGAGCAAGAGAGTTCTCTGGGACCAGTACCACAACCTCCGCTACCCGCCTGGCTACTTCCCCAGGGATAACCTGAGAATGAAGAATGACCCTCTGGACTGGTAAGCAGCCGCCAGCCGCCACGCCTACCCCCGTCCTCCCACAGCAGGGGCCCGACGTTTGCGACCGCCGAGCTCCTCTCAGTTGCTGTCTTGCCTTTCTCTGCTGGGTCCGTCAGCATGCTCCGTCGGTCTTGCCTTCACAGCGTGGCCCGAGGGCTGCCCCAGCTGGCTGCTGCCGCCCCTGCTCCCTGCCCCCTCCGCGCCCGGCCGTTGTCCTTGCTTGCCCGGACGGCCGCCTCCTGGCCAGTCTCACTCTTCCCCTAAACTCCGTTCTTCATGCCGCAGCTCTGGTAATCTTAAAAAGCAGGAATTCGAGCACTCTTGTCCTACCGCTCTCCAGACTCCTTCACGTGCCAGACTGCCTGGTGTGCCCTGCCCCGTCCCCCCAGACCCCGCCCCATGCCACCCCTCAGCCGGCCCTCCTGGCTTGCCCTCCAGGCTAGCTGGCTTGGCTTCCTCTTGGCCCATACGCCGGGCTCATTGCAGCCCTTTGTAATACTGGAGCTTGGACTGAATGCTGGAAGTGGGGGAGAAAAGAGCCTTGAAAGATGGGGGCAGGACGCATACAGGTGTGATGGGCTCTTTATGAAGATGTCTCTGGAAGGCTCGGACCAGAGGCAGTGGGAGAGGAGTGGTGACAAGTTGGTAGGCCAAGGTAGGGGCCACATCCTGGGGAGGCGCACGGGGTCAGGCCTGTGGGCGAGCTGGCTCCGGAGGGCGGCAGGGAGGGGGCCCCCGGCATGTCCGTGGGGTGCTTGGCTAGGGGTTTACATAGAGGGTACGGTGGGAAAATGAGTACGTTCGGGGGAAAGGGATGGGAAGGTGATCCATGTTGGTGCTGCCTGGTTATCGTGGTCGCTAGCCGCTGTGGCTGGTCCGACGCCCCTGCGTTCCTGTGCCGGGTCCGGGCAGGTCCTCTCCGTGCTTGCCACTGCCAGCATGATGCTTTAGGGCACTTGGCAGAGCAGCTCTCTGGCCATTCCTTCTCATCACGGTGTCTCCTTCAAGCCCGTGCCGTATGCGCGATTGCCTGGCATCACCCGTTTTATGGTGACCCTCTTTTAGGAGACCTCCTCCAGGCTGGAGCCCCAGGCCCCTGCTGGCAGTGAGCCACGGGGCTTTGAGGCGGCCAGCATCAGAAGCCACCTGTGTGGCTGACTAAGCCCTCGTCACCAGCCGAGGTGGGGCCGTCCTAGGGCGGGGCGTACTGTCTTCCAGGAACGGCGACCACATCCACACCAACTTCAGGGACATGTACCAGCACTTGAGAAGCATGGGCTACTTTGTTGAAGTCCTCGGCTCCCCTTTCACGTGCTTTGACGCGAGCCAGTATGGTGAGTAGCCACAGGTCGGTGTCGCATGTGTGGGGACCGTTGGAAAGATGAACTGCAGTGTAAGTGAGGGAGCAGGCGCGGGGCCTGCCGTCCTCGGGGAGGCTGCAGCCAGGCTCGGAGGCAGAGTGACACGCCTTTCTGTCCGGTGGTGACAGTGGTAACCTTCGGGGAACGGGGACACGGGCAAACTTGTGCAAGGATATTTGTGAATTTTATGTATTTATTTTAATTAAAAGAAATTAGCGCTTCATTTTGTTTTTTCTCCATTGAATGACATCTGTGTACCTGGGTGTCACACATGAAGGAGACCAGTGTTGTTAGTAGGTGACTGTGCTTTGGGACCCCTGGCCTCTGCTTTTCACCCCCTTCTAGAGGGGATGCGGGGGCCACAGACCAAAATATTAGAAGCTAGAGCTTGACACGTGGACGCCGGGGAGATACTGTGTTTCTGAAGCCGCGAGTCCCAGGGTTCAGAGGCGCAGACTCTCAGCGCCGGCGCTCCGCCCCTCAGGAACTCTGCTCATGGTGGACAGCGAGGAGGAGTACTTCCCCGAGGAGGTCGCCAAGCTGAGGAGGGACGTGGACAATGGCCTTTCACTCATTGTCTTCAGTGATTGGTACAACACGTCTGTCATGAGGAAAGTCAAGTTTTACGATGAAAACACAAGGTACTGATAGGAGTTGGTTTTTAATAAGAAATTTGGCTTTTTGAGAATTAAGTTCTGTCTAGCAAGTACTTAAGAGAACCGGTCTGAAGGGGGTCCTTCTGTGGCCAGAGGCAGGTTTAGCCGCGGGGCCGGAGCAGGCTCCCTGCCCGCAGCAGTGACACTGCCGAGAGTTGCCGGCAGAGGGAGCCAGGTGCTCCTTGATACAGGTGCCGTCTTCCCTTGTTGAGCTTAGGTGTTGCATACCGGGGCTTTAAATTTCTCCCATCCCTCCCTTGTTGAGTCTATACAAATATAAGTGGATGAAAGGAACTGTTTATTTAAAGGAGCCTTCTGGTAGATCGATCAAGGGTTCGCAGTGTTTTGTGAATGTATTGTTATAACACATCTTAAGTTTTTTTCTTCAGAGTCTGCGACTTCAGCTTTAAGGATTTCTTTCTTGTCTCCTTTCACGGGCGCTATAGTGGTGTGTTTATGTACACGTAGCACGTAGTCAAGTGGATTTAGCTTTGACTTATTCTGCCCACTGGCTGAAGCGCGTATGTTATCACTCAAACCCAGATGGGGTTTCAGCCGAAACCTTAGTGTGCATGGGCTGCATTCCGGCAGGAGACAGTGAGTTTCATCGTGAAGAGACTGCGTGCGTGCGTGTGTGGTAGGAGAGTGGTTGCAGCCCCTCACAGCCCGAGCCCCTGGTCTCTCCCTCTCTCCCCTAGGCAGTGGTGGATGCCGGACACCGGAGGGGCTAATGTCCCTGCTCTGAATGAACTTCTCTCTGTCTGGAACATGGGCTTCAGCGATGGCCTGTATGAAGGGGACTTTACTTTAGCAAACCATGACAGTAAGGCTTTGTTTCGTTTGTTCTTTAATGGGATGTGTGGTCTTGGGATGCGAGAGCATAAGCTATGTGTCTCTGAGGTCAGGGATTCAGAGGGGAGGACGGTGTGACTCCTGAAGAAGTAGGGTCAGTGGGCAGAACCAGTCACTGTCTTCCAAAAGGACATCCGCAGTGAAGCTGTCATTCTGTCCAGATTCTTGAAATGAGCAGCTTGTCTGCAGGCGTCCCCGATCGTGGTGCCCCAGCGAGCTTCCTTACTCCCTGACGCGCGTGCCCGAGAGGAAAGCCTAACGGGTCCCTGATTTACACAATTCTGTTCAGGAAGTCACTTTGCTTGTCTCACTGGAGAAGTTTCCCCACAGGTTAGTTTTTGATGACTTGTCTCTAGAACAACATCCTGAGCATTACTGTTACCTCCCCCGCGCGTCCTGACTGAGAGCTCGGGCTTCGGAAGTCTAGTCAGAGACTTCACGTTAGTAGCATTTTTTAGCTTGAATTTGGGGGTGATTACTTGTTTAAATGTGAACGGGAGTAACAGCAGCCTCTGTCTTAGAATTAAAAATGTTAGAAAAACTGTCTGACATAAAGACTGCGTCTGAGGTGAATGAGTAGCTGTCGACACCAGCGTTGCGTGTCTCTCCCTTCTCGTGACTCCAAGTAACTGCTCTCTCTCCAGTGTATTACGCGTCAGGGTGCAGCCTTGCGAAATTTCCAGAAGATGGCATAGTGATAACACAGACTTTTAAAGACCAAGGTAAGGAATGCTATTTTAGTGTCTTTCCTTTTTTTTTTTTTTTAATAACCATTTTTATTTGCATATAATTCACATTTATTTAAAAAAAAATTTTTTTTTCACATTTACTCTTTTAAGTTGTATGATCCTGTGACTTTCGTGTTCAGAGATATACAGGCATTGCTATTACCTGCTTCCCGAACATTTTCATCACCCTGTACCTCTTACCAGTTTTGTGTTTTTAAAAAGCTTACTGTAGTATTTTTTTTGTATGGTACCTGCTCTAGGCAGGACTTCTGGGTCGTGGCTCTGGGGGCTGCAGAGATAGTTAATTTGAATACTTGTGGATACTGATTACTGCAAAATAAATAGAATTTCTTCAGGAGGGCAGCTGTTGAAGATGTGTGGATTTTTTTTTTTTTTTTTAACAACCTTCAAAGTTGCTTAAAATTTGTTACTATTTGCGAATTGTTCTGTCTGATTGCCAGATCACTAAAATTTTAGAAAACTGTTGACCGTATTTTAAAGTTCTTAACTGTTTAGAGTATATTAATTACTGAGTCATCTCTTAAAATCCCCTTAAGAATTTGAAGGAAAGAGGGGCACTTGATTGGCTCAGTTGGTGGGACATGTGACTCTTGATCTTGGGCTTGTGAGTTTCAACTCTGTACTGGGTGTAGAGACGACTCAAAATCTTAAAAAAAAAAAAAAAAAAAGTGAGCTCTTCCCTTGCAGTTTTGCTGCTAATGAAGGTCGCTATTTTCTATATTTGGAAGTTAGGGACAGTTTGGTTAAAAATGACAAGAAAGCAGAATTTCAGTGTCCTCTGCGTTTGTACAGTAGGATGTATTTTTTTTTATTACCTAGAGTGATTTTTTTTTCTCCCTTCATTAAGGCGGGATCAGTCAATAAATAGATCTGTGTTCTTAAGGTTGTGTTTTAACTTCAGGCACATCGATGATTTTGTGTTCTCAGTCACCAGGCACAGCTTACCATG
>JAQQSY010004587.1:0-12221 GCA_028646535.1 Procyon lotor
GCTCCTATAGTCCAAGGTAGGCCTATGCGGCGCTGCGCGGCTCCTTCTCTGCCGCTGGCTTCTCCGCCCCGATACCTGGGAGCTCGGCCGCACTCGGGCTCCCCTGGTCCCTCGGTGACCCCACGGGTCCCGAAACCACACTGTTCCCGCGAGGGCTGAACCCCTGGTTAGTCTCCGGAGCGATGTCCCTCAGCGGAGCGGACTAGAAGTTCCGGATTTTGTGCTCCGCGGCTCTGCGGCTGGTGGGAGCCGGCCCCTCCCCCCGGGGTCTCTCTTCCCGTCGCTTTAGATTCTCCTTTTCCAGACGTCCTACCTCCTGAAAGTGGTCGATTTTCTGCTCCTAGAATTGCTGTTCTTATTCTCTTCTCTCTGCTGTTGCGTTTGCCGGCTTTTAGAGTGATTTCTTCCTCTTTAGCTGGACTTCTGATTCCCAGGGCTCTCTGTGCCTCCTACACCTCCGCCGTCTTGCCCTCCCTCTAATCCCTTCAATATTTTAAAGTTCAATTTATATAGTTGTGTTTCTTTTACAAATTAGACTTTTTAATAGTTTGTTTCTTTTAAGTCCATATTTTATGTCTAAATATTTTAACAGTAGTTATTTTATTTTCTATATTTAATATTTCTAGTACCCAAGGTCCTTACAGTCTAAGCATATTGCTTAGTTTTCACTCATAGTTATTTAAAAAGGCTCTTTTCTTTCTCACATAGTTGGTGATTTAATATTTTGTGCTCATCTTTGAACCTAATGTGCATAGATTCTGAGGGTTCTCAAATGAGATTTCTTTGAAGAGAGTTTGCATTAGTTTTTGCTGTGATCCATAAATTATAACTCCACAGGAACGGTATCAGTTAATTGCCTCAGTTGGTCTTTCTCAGACCATGAAGCAGTTATAAATCCTACCCCAAAGCTTTTGCACAGTTAGGCCTATAGATACAAGCTCTCACAGGACACTGCTAATGTGGGTGTTGTAGTAGTTATTTTCTACTTGGCACTAAGAAACTACAGACAGGGCTTTTGGCTCCCTGTATTATCCACAATAGATTTTCCCCTCCTAGCATATTATTTTACTAAAGGTAAGACATTTATAGGTTTCTGATTGATGTGGGGGTAGGATGTAGATTTATGCCACTTTGCTCACTGCCACCTTAAAAGGCTCAAGGGCCTAGTCTTTCACTTCTAGCAAGACATTTATTCATGAAAGCGCTAATGTTCTGTATTGACATATGACTCAGGACAGCCTATGCTGCTGAATTTGCTTACTCCGTTGCTTTTAGCTGCTGGTCCTCCTCATTCCCTCCTTGTTCATCTCTCTCTCTGTCTCTCTCTCTTTCTCACTTTCTTGAGCTTAGGGCCTTTTCCTCTTTTTTTTTTTTTTTTGTAAGTTCAGCAATATGATTAAAAGTCTATTTAATTATCTAACATCTAGGTGTTTTGAAACCAGAGGATTTTTCAAAAATATTTTATCTTCAGTACTGACTAGATATACATTTTCTAATTGTTATTATTAGACCATTAAGGTGCTGCATTTTATAATTACTTTATTTAATAGCTTCAAAGATATATTTGACCAAAGTATTTTCAAATGCCTATTAATAAATTTAATATCTGAGCTGTGTGTAATAAAATTGCTATTATTGATGCAGTTTACATTTTATCACACTTCCATCTGATAAGTCTTTTGCCATCCTATTTCAACCTCTTTTTATGATTCCCAAAATAAGAACATTAATTTCTGACAATTTTATGAATACTGTGATTCATGTTAAAATATCTCCTTTGTGTTCATAGAGTTTAGTTCATCCCCAAGGACAGTTGCCCAGCCTTTGACTTTACTTATTAATTAGTGAGGTAGAAGGGTGAAGAAGTGTTCATTGAATGGCACCAGGATTTTATTTTACAGAACTGCTTTTTGGATTTTGTTTTATCAAACATAGTGTTCATTCTATTATAATAATTATCACCATTTAAGGATTTCTTATATATTCATTTTTTTTAAGATTTTATTTGTTTATTTGACAGAGAAAGAGCACGAGCAGGGAGAGGGGCAGGCAGAGGGAGAGGTTCTCACCATTGAGCAGGGAGCCCTACAGGGGGCTTGATCCCAGGATCCTGAAACCATGACCTGAATCTGAGTGGATGGCAGAAGCTTAACTGATTGAGCCACCCAGGGGCCTCAGGAATTTCTTAAATACTCTATAAAATATACTTCAATCTGTTTGATTCAGCTACCAGTTCCACAGAGCAATTACCATTGGGCTAAATAGGTGCCTTTGTAGTCACCACCTGGTTTGCATTGCTGTTTGGGATAAATTCCACAGCCCATCACAGCAGGGGTGATGGAACGGCCTCTGTTCAGGACACTTAAACACACACTCACACACACACACACACACACACACACACACACACACAACACACACATACACGATTCACAAGAAGATAAGACCTAGATTCCTAAATCCACCTTTTTTTTTTTTTCCTAAATCTACCTTTATCCTCATGAAAAGATATGCTGGGACACGGGGTCTCTGTTGGACACACCACAAGTATACCTTCTAGGAGAGGGACCTGGATCCCCTCCAACTATTCCTTTTTATACTAAAAATATGAGAAAGTGGTCTTATCAGTGGGTGAACAAAAATAATACTAGGGCACCAAGAAGTCTGAGTTAATATATCATCTCTTTGAAGACTTGCCTGGGAATGCCAGCTGCCAGTCCTGGGTATGTGACAGACTCTCCTACCAGAAAAGGAAGCCACTGGTTTTTCATAAGTTTGTATTATATACTGGAATGTGATAGTTGACCATTGATCTTTTCAGTAATACATGGTGAGACATCACACTCTAAATATGTAATATAAATCTTACTGGGAACTTTGAATTAATATTTGTTAATACCTATCACATACCAGGCATTTAAAATATTCCATCCAATTTAACATTCATAACAATCTATGAAAGATGAATTCCCAAAAAGTGTCACTTAGAAAATGGGTATCAGCTTAATATCACCTCTCTACAACATTTTGCCAGTTTCAATGAACTTTATTTGAATTATCCCATTTGATTTTCACCGGGACCATCTAAGGGGATTGAGTATTATTTCCTCCATTCTGTAGAGATGAAAAATAAAATTAAGTTCCTTCCATTTTTAGTGTTTGATTGAAACTGGCAGTCATGAAATAGAGAATAGCTTTATTAATTGCACATCATGGTGGATAGGACATGCTTTGGAGTCATTTCCTTCTCCCAAAGTTTGATGCCGTTTCTCTTTCTATTTCTCCAAATTCTTACCAAGTTCCTAGAAATATGTGCTGTATCCCCATTCCCATCATAGAGTCTTTGTAAACTGTTCATTCTCTTGGAATTTTACATAAGTGTGCATCAAAACTATCTCCTATCTGTCATACTGTAATCCAAAGCCCAACTATAAAAATTGTAGTGAAAATGGACATTTTATAAGAATTGATTCTTTTAGAGGCTCCCAGCTTTAAACCTATATAAAGGCAGGCCATGAAAAGGCACATGTCTGGGTCACATCATCCTCTCCATCCCCACAGAATTGCCTTAAGTAACTTCATTTTCCGTTATACCGTTTAGTTTTACTATGGGTCTGTGATTTAAGACCCAGTGATACAAGAAGGCCTTCACCTTTCTTGTAAAACTGTCATCCAGGACATTAGTTGTTGCTTGGCTGAGTGCTGCTCATATAGCAGTCCTCACGGCCACTGCTTCTCAGGGTTCTAAGTCAGGAAAAGATTTGTCTTTTCCGATAGGTCTCCCCGTCTTCACTAGACAATTAAAGAAATGTGTGATAGGAAAAATATATTGACTTGGGAATTGATGTGTATGTGTTTTCATCCCAGCTCAGCATGACTTTAACCAAATCACTAACCTTTTGTAAGCCTCAAGTTCTTCTTCTGTAAAGTGCAGGTTATGAGCCTTAAATTACAGGATTACACAATAGGCTAGCCACAGAGTTTTGCAATTGCTAGCTTTATTAAGTCTCTGCTATGTATCAGACACTGTGTCAGTTTCCTTGCATATGTGATCTCTAAGTTTTTCAGTTAACACAAAATATTTTCATTGTCTCTATTTTATAGATGACTAAACTGAGAGTCAGAGAATAGAAGTAACCTGTCTGAAGTCACACAGCTGGTTGGTGGCTGAGCTAGAAATCAAAGTCAGGATCAGCTGATCCCTAAGTTGGTCACTTAGCATTTCCCTGGACCTTGCCACATTTTTTTCCTTTGTCCTAGCTGCTGTGAAATTTGTAGCTACATTTTATGTTTAGGTACTAAAATTTTCCTTAGCCAGATTTAAAACAGCACCGTTCCTTTCCCCTGCCCTATATAATACCTCGTTTTACTTTGGGAGGTGTGTACCATGGGGATGGCTTTCAGAGAAGAATAATTATCATAGTGCTTACAAAGTTTTAGAAGTAGGAAGTGAGACTTACCTTGATTTAAATCCTGGCTCTACCATATTTCATTTGTGTGGGCAAGATATTTCAGTTCTTTAAATCTCGGTTTCTTGGGGCACCTGGGTGGCTCAGTGGGTTAAAGCCTCTGCCTTCAGCTCAGGTCATGATCTCAGGGTCCTGGGATTGAGCCCTGCATCGGGCTCTCTGCTTGGTGGGGAGCCTGCTTCCCCCTCTCTCTTTGCCTGCCTCTCTGCCTACTTGTGATCTCTGTCTCTGTCAAATAAATAAATAAAATCTTTTAAAAAAATAAATCTCGGTTTCTCATATGTAAAATCATCTGCCTCATAGGTGAGGACAAATGTGATAATGTGTGTAAAGGGCCAGCACAATAAGTGTTCAATAAATATCAGTAAGTACTACTACTGTTTTATTACATTAAATATCTTTGGTCTCTTTCCCTTGTGCTTTTCCAATAAGCCAACCCAAATCTTATCTGGAAACAAATAAGTCAAATTTTAGATTGTCTAAATTAAACAATTATAAAATGAGTCATTTGATTTGAAAATGGGTTTAACTGGAAAAATTTGGAAGGCAGGAGTTGCATTTTGAGGTTCTTCTGTGAATTAGAAGACTCCACAGGTGACTAATTGCTTGAAATGGCAGATGTAAAAAGAAGAAAAGGAAACAAACTTTACCAGATGTGCTGTCTGGGTAGATGGACAGCACTCTTGAATAGTGTCTGCCTGAAAGTCAAAACAATCTATCCAGAAAGTCTTGTGGGTCTGGCAGGCCAAGATTCAACCCAAAAGCATCCATGTGTTTTCAAAACCTTGAGGTTCAACAAAGGCCACATTCATTTAATGAAAGCTAATTCCTTTCTTATTAGCAGTCTTTAGGCTATAAGATCTGTTTCCAAGTGATTCATGCCTACTTCATGCCAGCAACCAGCAGCAAGACAACATAAGAACACAGGCTAATGTTCAAGAGGTTTTGGCCCCAGTTGTTGTTTTCTCTTAACTAGCAGTGTGACTTTGAGTAACTCACTTCTTCCTGGGCATCAGATGCCCACTAGTAAAATGGAGTTCATTTATCACCCGTTTTCATGGAGATCAAAGTAGGTAATGGTTGTGTTATTAAACGTAGCTGATCAATAAAATTTGAGTCATTGTTTCCCCCATGGAATTGGAAACTTGCTTTTTACAAAGGATATAAGGTGATGAATATTTGAGATATCTTCATATTAGATAAAAGATGTTATTTATTACAATCCAAACAAATAGCAAAACAAACGTAAGAAGTAAAAGGAGTTCTAATATTGAAAGCTAAAGAAAGAATCTTACCAGAATTATCTGACATTGATCTGGGCTTTTTTTAATGTAAGGGACATTATGAGGGGTGTGGGAAGGACTTGGAAAATTTTCCTGAATTTTCAGTTTTACTCAAATATCTAAGTTTGAATAATTTAAGATCAAAGTAAGCAAATATATATCATGAAGCATAAATCTCTATTTGCAGGAATTTCTGAGAGATAACATGAACCTGCAAAATAACAAGATTGTGGGAGCTGTCTGATGCTATTCTCCAGAGTTTTCCTGGGGTTCTGAATTCAGCCTCCTTTACCCGGAGGACTGTCATTAAGAAGGCAATACATTTGTGGTTTGGTAAAGAAGATCATATTTGGGGACAGTCTGGCCAGTTTCAAGTATTGGCCCCACCACTTGCTACTTCTGACATTAAGTAAATGATACAATCTCTCTGTGCCTATTACCTCATATGTAAAATGAGAGTAATACCTGCTTCTTAGGTAGTTGTGAAGATTTAATAAAAGTTATAATGTTCTTGCCATAATAAGTATAAGTATAAATGCTTATTATATATTATCGTTATCAATAAGGAGAAACTTTTGACTAGAAACTAGGTCACTATTCTTTCCCTTCCAGTATTCTTTTATTTTTTTTTTTAAAGTGTTATTTATTAGAGATGGAGAACGTGATCTCGGAGTAGGCAAGAGGGACAGAGGGAGAAGCAGACTCCCTGCTGAGCAGGGAGCCTGATACAGGACTCGATCCCTGGACCCCAGGATCATGACCCAAGCTGAAGGCAGACATTTAACCGAATGAGCCACAATCGTCTTCCATTTCAGTATGTTTTAAGATGAAAGATAAAAGTTGTCTGATTATTAAGAATGATCAGGTCTCAAATAGAAACTGAAGGTCCATCTGTCTGTGGAAGTGCTCCTGGAAGGGTTAGTGAATGAGACTTCAGTGAAGAGGCTCTTTCAATTAGGCAAAAAAGGTAAGAAGACCGATTGGAGAAGATGAAGCTCCCAGAGGAGAGTAAGGATGAGAAGCCAATGCCACCCTTGGGCTGACGAGGCAGAGGAGGAAACGGTGTTCCCAGAAACCAGTAATCTTTATAGCCCTAGAAGAAGACCATCCTATAAAAACTGACCACAGCAGGGGCAATGGGAATAAATGCCCTGACCTGTTCTCCCTGAACCCTCTTATCTCCTGTAAGTATCTCCCGTTGGCTGAACCTATCAGAGAAAGAAGATCAAGGGGAGCTGGGGAATATAATTGAAAAGGGTCAGCCTCCTTGGGATACTGTGTGGACAAGGGTTAAAGTGACAAAAAAGAGAAGAACCAATACAGACAAATAGCAAAAACATGAATGATGGAAGATGGAAAAGTACTAATTTAAAAGTGAAATTTATATTGAATCCATTCCCAACCAATTAACTAATTAAGTGAGATTAGAGAATTTACTTAAATATCCTAAGTCTCTGTTTCCATATCAACAAAAAGGGATAATAATACATACCCTCTTTACATTCCTCAGAGAAGTTTCTTCCAAGAGAGGAAATATATACATACAACTCAGTACAATATCAGAAGTATAGAGGTTTGATAAAAATTGGCTATTGCGATGGTATTTGTTACTGAGTTTCTAGAGGCTTTTACAGTGCTGGCACCAAATTTATTTATTTATTTATTTATTTATTTATTTAATATGTAACACTTCATGAATTTGTGTGTCATCCATGCTAATCTCCTCTGTATGGTTCCAATTTTAGTGTATGTGCTGCCGAAGCGAGCACTGGCACCTAATTTAGAGAGCTCTCCAGTCTAGGGTGTTCCTTTGTTAAACAAATAAATATCAAGTACCTATTATGAGCACGGGGCTTCTAGAAAACTGGAATATAGCAGTGATTCAAAGATACTTGGATTTCACCACCAAAAGTTTATATTAGACTTGAGCTCACAAATAAATCTTTTAAATTGTGAAATGTACTATGAAACTATTATCTTATATTAAAGCCTATCAGGAAGGCTCTCATTTATTTTTATTTTTATTAAAGATTGTATTTGTTTATTTGTCAGAGAGAGAGCACAAGCAGGCAGAGTGGCAGAAAGAGGCAGAGAGAGAAGCAGGCTCCCCACTGAGCAGGGGGCCTGATGTAGGACTTAATCCTTGGACCGTGGGATCATGACCTGAGCCAAAGGCAGCTGCTTAACCAACTGAGCCACCTACATGTCCCAGGAGGGCTCTAATTTAGACAGGACAATCGGAAAAGGCTTATTCTCTACCGAGAGACCATTGAGGCCAAACACTACAGAATGGTGAATTTGACAGATTGGAAAGAGTAGGGAAGAGCCTGAGATGGGAGGGGGTACTTCAAAGCAAAGATAAACATGTGCAAAGTTCCTGGGGCTAGGATGAGTTTGGTTAATGTGAGGAACTGAAAGAAGACCAGCCTGAGCAGCATAAGGACTATGAGAATGGGTGGAGAAGAGATGAGATTGAAAAGATAGGCAAGGACCCCATCATGCAGTGCTACACTGTGGGCCACTGGAAAAAAGTTGGGAATTTGGTCAATGTGAAAAGAGAAATCATTGATGCATTTCAGGCAGAGTAGTATGGTCTCTAATTCTGTAGTATTTACATAATTAAGAGCTTACCGTGGCTTTCAAGTACAGCATAGGTTGGAAAGAGGCAAAAAATAAAAATAGGGGCCCATTAGGATGGCATTTAAGTGGACAAAAGTAGAGATTATGGTAGCTTTGACCAGGTTGGTAGTTATCTTACATCTGACAAAAACCCACTTCCTAAAAAGAGGGTAACATAACTGCATCATGGGTTATTGTGAAACTTGTACGCAATTTGTGAGATGTACGCAAACATATGCCAAAGCCCTAGGTATATAGTAAATAATAAGGTCGGTGCCTGTCTTCATATATACCAGACTATTGACTTCTTGAGGGTAGATATTGGTATTATTCTTATTTGCATCCCAGACTTCTCATACAGTGCTTTTAGAACTATGGCATAATTCTAAAACTGTATTTAAACTATATCACATATAAACTATGGAATTATTTGCATGGAATTACTGCGTGGTGGAAAAATATTAAACCTTTTGAAAAGAACATTGGAAGTCAGAAAAAGCCTAACAAACATTGTTAACTTCCAGAATCTCCATTTGAATTACTACCGTTCCCTCTTTAGACTTAGATACCATAACTCCAATGAGTCCTTAGAGGCTGCTTTTTGGATTGCTAAAGGCCATCCAAAATCCAATTTTGTTGTTGTTGTTGGAATGCAACATCATCCTGCACTTACAGAATTATCCTTTAAGAACTGCAGAGTGCTTTTTAAATGAAGATGCATCCTCCTGATGAACTAGAAGGAAAAATGAAGGAACTGGATGATTTATCTATCTGCTTGCAGTAGGAGAGTGAATTGGCAAGATGCGAGAGGATGAAATACCACGGTCTCCACCCCATCCTGCCCACATTCTGTATTGTAAAACTTAACTTTCTTTTTCTTCAGAATTTCTTGGAATTATGTCAGGCCAAAAAAAAATGCAACTTGATCCTTGGCTTTGGGTTACATCGTAACAAGGCTATAAAGCAGCCATGAATCTGGGAATCCATACAGAATGATGTCCTTTTGAAAGGCGTTGGCATTGAAAGCCATCAGGGGTGTTTTACTTTAATGAGGAACTTGCATTTGCCTGTAAATTATTTCATCAAACTGTGCATTTTAAAGCAATTGATAATCCTAAGGAAGCATTACCAGAAGCAAAACATTTTAAGAGTTGCTAACACATCAAGCAAGAAAATAAATATCAGACCAATAACAAGTCAGAAAAATACTGTCTCTGAGAGGGAGATGAAAGGATTTTTCTGACTGGATATAACACAGTGGAATTATTTGTTGTACTGTGGTATAATACTAAATTCAGAATGTTAGGTCCAATTTGGGTATAATCAAGACTCTTTTTGAAAACAGTTGCCCATGAAGCACTGTATGCATGGTTTAGGTAGGAACCCTGAGCAGAACAAATGGAAGGCTGCATGCCTATTTCTGATGTTCAGTCTTTAAACTAAATGAATAGAAGACCGGTAGAGAATTCTCAGTAGTGCTGATTGCCTGCAGGGTTGTGTACTCCTTGGTAATATAATATGGCTGTATAAAAATCACAATGTTCATAGCAGGTTTTTGTTGTGAGGATTAAATAAGAGTGGAAAACAATCTTGGGCTGGGCTTCAGTTCAAAGGCAGCACATGGTATATAAGCTATGACAAGTCTTTTCCTATCCTATCACTCTCAAGTTTAGAGATAAAATCAATTTATCAATCAACAAATTATTTTGTGTCAGTTCTGTGCTTAATCCCAACTTAGTTGCAGTGAAATTGACAGGAGAACAAAAACAAAACCAAAATATAATAGATGGCTCATGATTCATATTTACTAAAATTTGCTGAATTGATGAAACACTAAATAAATGAAAGACATAATGTTATTGCCTGCCTGGAAAATTTTTATGCCTTTACAAAAACCTCAATTTAGGCTTTCTTTTCCCTATAAAATTTTTGCTAGTCTACTTCCTCTCAGATGTCTTAGACTTGCAGGACTTTATGACTCTACTGACACCTACTTAAAAAAATCTTTCTAGGGTCACCTTGGTGATAGTTGCTTAAGCATCCAACTCTTGATTTCACTTCAGGCCATGATCTCAGAGTCATGAGATGTAGCCCAGGATCCCAGGATATGCTCCATGCTCAGTAGGGAGTCTGCTTCTCTAACTCTCTCTCCTTCTACCTCCTCCCCTACTCATGCTCTCTCTCTCTCTGAAAATAAATAATCTTTTTAAAAAGTCCTTCTACATATCACATTTTCTTCTAGTTAACCATATACATGTCTGTCTTCCCTACCAGATTATAAGATACTCACTGGCAGAAACCACTTCTCATTCATTTTTATATCAGTTCTTAGCACATAATTAGAACATAATAGGTGTTTCACCAACTTACTGATTCATTCATAAATTTATATACTGATGTACTAAGAATCGATTATATATGAGCCACTATGCTAATCATTGATAAGGTATCTATCACTATCCCCAACACTATAGCTACTTAATATGACTTGTTGCTACTAATGCACTGAAGAATATAATATGCACTTATTTTTATTTTCTGTAGAGAGAAAAATAAACTATAAACGTACAACTGATAGCTTGCTGGGGCAGAAGTGAGATTCCTTAAGACAAATGTAAAAGAAGGATTGTTCACTTACTCTTTTTATTACACCAAAATCTTAACTCTTATTCAGGTAATCTATTAAGTCTATAGATTATAATGACCAATTTTATCTTGGAAATTCATGAAAAATACCATAATATTGATTAAAATCCAATCTAGAATGTTTCCTCTATACTGGAAGATAGTATGCGAAGTGTCAGGAAAATGGAGTCAGCACATAGTAAGCTCTTAGGAAACTTCGATTGTCATTACTAGCCATGCGTTTTTAACAAAACTTTTAAAGGACTCAGAAGATTCTGATATTCCTAGAGTTCTTCCTTGTGAAAAGTAGGATGCTCTTATAGTTTGTTAACCCTACTGATCTACTTTTTTCAATTAAATTTTTGATTTTCAAATGACTGTATAATCTCTTACAACTACCAATAAATCTACAAAGAGATAAACACGTACAAGTTGCCTATTTCCTCCTAGGTATTTTCCTTCATTATCATAGATAATTTTCTTTTCGTTTTTTTTTCCTCTCTCAATTTATTTATTTATTAATTATTAACATATAATGTATTATTTGTTTCAGGGGAACAGATCTGTGATTCATCAGTCTTACACAATACACAGCACTCACTGCAACACATACCCACCCCAGTGTCTGTCACCCAGCCACCCCATCATCCCACCTCCCTCCCCTCCAGCAACTCTCAGTTTGTTTCCTAAGATTAAGAGTCTCTTTTTTTTTTTTAATTTTTATTAATATATAATGTATCATTTGCCCCAAAGGCACATGTCTGTGAATCGCCAGGCCCACACACTTCATAGCACTCAACATAGCACACACCCTTCCCAGTGTCCACAGCCCAGCCACCCCATCCCTACCCCCCTGCCTCCAAGCCACCCTTAGTTCGTGTCGTGAGTCTAGGGGTCTCTTATGATTTGTCTCCCTCCCCATCCCTTCCTCTTTCATTTTCTCCCCCACACACCCAACTCCCGCCTTGCCTCTCAAATTCTTCATATCAGAGAAATCATGTGATAATTGTCTTTCCCTGACTGACTTATTTCGCTTAGCATAATACCCTCCAGTTCCATCCACGTCATTGTAAATGGCCAGATTTCGTTTCTCTTGATGGCTGCATAGTATTCCATTGTATATATATACCACATCTTCTTTATCCATTCATCTGTTGATGGGCATCTAGGGTCTTTCCATAGTTTGGCTATTGTGGACATTGCTGCTATAAACATTCGGGTGCAC
>JAQQSY010004588.1:0-12220 GCA_028646535.1 Procyon lotor
GAGTTCTTAAATCACATAAAGTGGGCTGGTGATTTCAAGGGGAAAAAAGACAAGATATTTTTATTAGCTATATTAATAAAATAGATTGGGGAATGATCATTATTTTTCTTATCTTTTAGATTAATTTGTGGAATTTAACATCAGTGGTATCTTTATTTTTCTCCTCTAATGGGAAGGTGATATTAATGACTCATTTTTTTTTAAGATTTTATTTATTTATTTGACAGAGAGATAGAGAGTGCAAGTAGGCAGACAGCAGGCAGAGGGAGAAGGAGAAGTAGGCTCTCCACTGAGCAGGGAGCCCGATGTGGGGCTTGATCCCAGGACCCTGGGATCATGACTGAGCTGAGGGCAGCCGCTTAACCAACTGAGCCACCCAGGCACCCCAATGACTCATTTTTTAACCATCAAGTTATACCATCTGAAAGTTACAATGATCAGATATGGAGATGAGGATATCAGCACTAATTTATTGGCACTCAGTGTCCAGGGAGGAAGATTACTGCCTCCAGGGAACTTGGGTGTGCTAAGCACCTATTGCCCGGTCCTTACACCATTCCTTTCTTGTAGGGGCTCAATACATATATATTGATTAAGTGAAGAGGCAGACTTGTTTCATCACACCTTGCCATACTCTGGATGAAATCCCGTTAAAGGATGTCAACCTCCTCTTGCTTTGCTTCCCAGTCTCGGGTCCTCTGAGATTCAGATGGAGAATAGGCTACCATTCAAGATTTTTCACATCAGTTCAATAGAGACATAAAGTCAAGCATTTCAAGTGGCTCAAGTTCTACAGTCTTCAGAGTTAATGACTGGTAAATACGTATTTTCTGTATATAGTAGAAAGATTTAAGGTCAGCAACACAATTCGTCTTTGAATAAGAATAAACTGTGTTTAAGAGAGTACCCAAACAGCCACTCTGAGAATGAAATAAGAAACTGTCCTCCACACTCCCTCACCCTGTCCTCCCTCATTTTCAAGTGGGCTTGGTCAAGATAAGATAGACAGATCAAGGGGGAGCTGTATTGCTTGCTTCATAAGCTGAATGGGAGAACTTTTGAAATAAGTTTTGAAAGAAGACTGAGAGGAGGAGAAAGACTCTTGAGAGGGAGAAAGATAAGAGAAAGACACCAGCATCATCCAAGAAAAACATAGTGTGGGTCTTTCATATACTTTTAAATTTTCTAGAAGCTAGATTTAAAAAGTAAAGAGAAACAAGTGAAGTGAATTTTAGTAATATATTTTGTTTTGACAGCACGTCCCAATTTGAAATAGCCAAATTTCAAGAGCTCAGTGGGCACACATGGCTAGTAGATTACTGTATCAGACAGCACAGATATAATGAGAAGAATGCCAAAATCATAACCAGAGTCTGGAGTCCTGTGAAGAGACAGTTAAAGTCCCAAGTGACGGGAATGGAGAAGGGCTCTGAAGTTTCAATTTTTCATTCATTTGCTGTGTTATGCTAAGATATAATCTGCCCCCCCCAGCATTATCTCTATGTCTTCAGTAAAATTATGATATAGACTGTAAGATATTTTTGGTGAAACTTCTTCATATCTGTATTGGTAAGAAGCACTATTTCTAAGCTTTCATCTAAGCTAGGAATAATGTCTCTCTTTTTCTGGGATTCTGTAAATCCAAGTCCCATTCATTCTATAGCGTCAATATCATTAGCATTTCTTTCCTCTTTTCTATCGCCACTTTGCTTTGTTTGTATTGGACACTCAAAGGAAAAGAGGTTATATGCCGTAGTTGGGTCACACAAAGCAAAGAACACAAAACAGACATCAGAAGCCAGATGCAAGTGAGATGGGAACTCAGCAGAATGGGCAAATCAGAGAAGGCTTTGAGATCTGGCAGGGTGGCAGGCAGGAATTTTCCCACTCTTCATTGGAGGGGAACTTGACTCATTTTTATTTAAATATTAAAATGAAATCTGAAGAACTTGGGGCCACTCAAGCAACTAGTGATTTCTATGGGAAGGTGTGGGTGTGAGATATGGGAAAGACTGTGCAGGATGAAGTAACATAGTAGTATTCCATCTTGAAAGAATAATTTGATGACAAAGGCCTATCTGATCTAATTGGGTCTAAACCTGGCATGAATTGACATAAGACTATTTATAGTCTTTGTTTTCACATTTAGGGTGGATATTCATATATTTTGTGATATTAATCACAAATCACAAATATTAATGTGTTTGATGATGTAACACCTAGAGTAACACCACTCTAGGGTGTTACTTAATATAAAGTATATGTACTCTTTTAAAAAATATATTTATTTATTTATTATTACTTAATTCATTTATTTATGAGAGAGAGAGTGAGTGCACAAGTTGGGGGAGAGATAGAAGGAGAAGCAGACTTTCTGCTGAGCAAGGAGCCTGATTTGGGACTCAATGTGGGACTTGATCCCAGAACCTTGGGATCATGGGATCATGACCTGAGCTGAAGCCAGACGCTTAATCAGCTGAGCTGCTCAGGTACGCCCAAAGTATAGGTACTCTTATTAACTTTCTGATGTCCAAAAAATTCAGAATTCCAAATTCTGCTGGCCTCTTGAGTTTCCAGTAAGGGGCTGTAGATTTGAATTGGACTGGAGGTGGGGTGGGGATAGGGAGCACATGAATGGGAAAAACTTTTCTAGAGCAGCTCAAATGAAGGGCTAGAGGTCACTGCTTGAGTTGCTTCTTTTTAAAGTGATCTCTGCTGATAGATACACCCCTTTACTTTCATTAATTGACCAAAGGCCTTTCTCTCCTTCTCTTAACTTTGTTTTTTCTATTCTTCATTGTTTGTCCTCTACCTCCTGGAACCCTGTAGGATTGTGTATATTTCCCAATGTAAAATTCTAGTAGTGTTGGATAGTAGGGAGAAACTCTTGCATCTCTAATTAAGAGATGCTGTTGATCAGAAATTCATCTCTGAGGTGTTTTTTTTTTTTTTTGAACAGAAGATATTTGGATTCAAGTTGATCATATTTGATTAAGTGTGTTGCCTGATCTTGAAGGATGAAGAAGGCAGAATATAGGCAGTAAATATGTGCTCCAAGTAACACATCTGTCCTATTTTATTTACAGCATAGTGATTCTGATATTATCAGAAGAGTAAGCTGCTTATATAGTATGCTCTTCAGGTGTACTATCTATATTCTCTATCTAGAAATTCTTTCATGCTAAAGGAGCTAATGGCACTATATAAATAGGGCTCAATTTACCTTCAGAGAATAATTTACTTGGCTGGAGAGAGTTATATATTTCTTCTGTGTATTCAGAGGCATCCCAAATACTTTGACACTTTGTACTTCTCTTAATATAATTTCTAATGAAAACAATGACAACAAAAATCAATGCCAATAATTATAGAAGGGAGCTTGCTCTCCCTCAAATAGAAAATCTGACATGACCAAAGTTCATTGTTTCTCATAAATCTTTCCAGAATATTTTTTTCTGTTTATCTTACTGAGCCAAACTTCTTTCAAGAATTATATCTCTCCTGTATGTGATATTCATTTTGAAAATGCTTCTCTTTCTCTGCAGCTTTGACAGAATAATGTGTTCCCTGCTGAACAGAATGTAGAGTAATTTCTTATCTAATAAAAATGAAAAAAGAAAGCTGTTCAAAAGAAACTTCCAAACTGCCCTACAAAGAAAACTCCAGAGAGATACCCTAGCAAGCTGGGGGATCAAAGGGTAACATTCAGGACTCATCCATGTGCATTTATCATTCATCTGAGCAGCTAGTGATGTGCCAGGCACTGGCTTTTTGCTGTTTCTAAGGCAGCAAACAAATACAATAATTACTGGAGAAAAGACCTGCAGCTTTGTGGTAGATGGAAGAAAACGCAAAGTAGGTCTTACGTTCACAGACATCCATTGGTATTGGTTTTCACTTCAGGACCATGAAGAGCAGTTATTATTTACCTTGGTTGAGTCCTGGATTGTCACTGAAGAGTAAGGACCATTTCCTCAGAAAGATGAATGCACACTCAAAAATTGTGTATAATTTAGGGAAGTGCGTGGGTTCTCTGAAGCGCATATCTGTAACCTGGGATAAATCTAAAAAGAGAAAGACATAAACATAGACACCCTTTATTTATTTTTTTAACTTTTAAAATCTGTTTCTGAAAATCATGCTTCGTTTTATATTTGCATCTTAAGGAAATTACAGAGAGAAAGAAGACAAAAAAATGTTCAGTTATTTAATTCTGGAGTTGTGTGTGGCTGAAATAATAGATTATAGGACTCATGATAAGATTAATTTCAAAATCCTGGCAAGACAGAGTGGGCCAAAACAAGCCATTTTGTGATGTCTTTAAGGTCTAAAATATCAGTTTATCTGAAGACATTAAAAGAAAAATTCTATCTAAAAAAAATCTGTGGGAATAGAGGCATTTTATTTGTATCTAAATTAGTAACGCTATTGCAGAGCATGGACTTGGAACTTTAAACATTTGCTGTTCCCTTTAGATGGACTTCCTGTGGAAGGTAGGTTTTCCAGAATGGAGGGAAGGGTGGGGTGAGACGTAGGGGAAGCAGTTAACCAATTATTAATATCACTGTGAATGGAAATCCAACTTATATGACATTTAAAAATTATTAACCTAAAGAGCATCATGAATTCTGTGCCTTATAGAATCCAAAAATATCTCAACGTTAACTTTCTATTACCTTGAAACTCACTTTGTAGGCACTTTTCACAGATATCTTTACAACCACGTATGGTAATCGTCATTACCATTCTTTTTTTTTTTTTTTTTTTTGTAATTGAGGAAATTAAGTTCAGAAAGGTCAAATAACTTGCCTTCCAACCCAGGTTGTGATAGATCTGGGACTTCAATCCAAGCTTCTGATTTCCCTTTCTTTTGCTCAATCAAGAAACTACATTCCATGTCAGAGTCTCTTGGCCCTGCAGCCTCTTGGTCTGACTGTCACTATCCATGAGAATTTGTGAAATTAGACTAATTTCTTTTAGGACCACAAAGGATCACAGTCATGTGAGTATGTCAGGCTTCTTGTCAGAGAGAAGCAATGAAAGGTGGGGTATAGTGAAGAGCAGTGGCTCTTGGGAGTTCGAAATTTGGTAACAAAGAACAGAAGAAAATAGATTACCTTACGGTTCAGCTGTGTCAGAGCCCAGTCCTACAGAGCACAGTTTGATGATGTGGAAGAGGTCTTTAGGAATGAGAAGGGGGAATAAAAAAGGCGGAGACCTAGTCAACTTTGTGCTTCATTCTTTGTTAAGGAAGATGCTAAGAAGATTTTCCCTCCCAAATTCCAGCTTGAGGCTGAGAGGTCAGAGGTACTAGAACAAATAGTGACAAAGGCACAGTATGTTCTAAGCCTAATGACAAAGTAGATGCAAATAAATAGCTGGGACTGGAAGGCACTCATCCAAGAGTAGAGCAGGGCTCCTCTGAAGGAACTCAAGAGTAAAACAGTCTGTGGGTCTAAGGCAATTTATAGGCACAGATGACCCTTGAGTGTTTCTAGAATTTGAGGATAGGTAACAAATCCAATCCCCTGTTACAAAAATCTAACATTAGTCATTAATTTGTTTTTTCTTCTATTTAAGAAAAATTCATAAATGTTCATTGAGTATCTAGTATAAGGCATTATGAAATAATTATGTTTTTGACTTTTCAAATTGTTTTTATTAGATTTCCAGAAAGCTCAATGAATACTCAGACATCTCCATAAAATTACTTATAGACCTAGCAGACTATTATTATAAGTTAAGACCACGACTTTAGGGAAATAAAATCATAGACCAATATCCAAAACCTAAAATACAGTCGACAATTCTATTTAGGAAAATTAGTATACTTAAAGCAAAGAAGCAGAAACATGCCCCAGGTTCCTAGTCATAATTGAGCCTACAACAAAAGGCTCTCAATAGTTTCAGATGGGGCTATCAGAAAGCAGGCAAAGAAGTAGTTTCTAACACTGATCCTCCAAATGAGTCTAGTTTTTTCTTTCATTTCTTTAAGAGATGATGTTGTATTGACTTATCCTAAATAAGATTCATAGTTTTTGAATGAGAGCTACAGGAAAGTATATGTTTATTTCTGTCCTGCTAAGTTAGAAATTATTCCCTAGAATTTCTACAGAAGGATAGAATGACCTTGAATTGAAACTTCCAAGTACAGAGACACAGTTCTTTTATTTCATACTTTTCAGTCAATCTGTGAAACTACCAGAATCAAAAGAATTTTGAGATAGGTATTAACAAAAGAGACATTACCTCAAAGAAAAGCAGTATGTGGATGAAAAGGCATTTTTTTGCTGATGGTTGTAAAAACGCAACTATTAAGGCAATGTATTATTGCAAATATAGAAATTCCAAATGTCTTTTTTTCTTCTCTTTAAATAACTCCAAGTTGTAGAGGAAAGCTGGATTTCTGCTCCCTGCTTTACCTTTCCGTGGCACATGAACACCAGGGAAAGACAGAGGACCTTTAGAGGAGAAAAGGGAAGAAAAGAGGCACATTTGGATATCCTTAGTATTAGTTGAATTAGGGGCCCTCAACTGTTGCTGGGATGAGGGTAACAACAACCATAAAAGGCTTTTTAAATTTCTTTCTTTCTTTTTTTTTTCTTAAGATTTTATTTATTTGAGAGAGAGAGTGAGAGAGAGAGCATGAGAAGGGGGAGGGTCAGAGGGAGAAGCAGACTCCCCGCAGAGTGGAGACCCTGACAAGGGACTTGATCCTGGGACTCCAAGGATCATGACCTGAGTGGAAGGCAGATGCTTAACCAACTGAGCCACCCAGGTGCTCCATGGCTTTCTACATATCTGCATGTCTTTTAACTTTAGGACCACACAGTGTGACTATTAATTTTAGTAAACTCCATGTATTGGTGGGTCATGTTAGTAATAAGATTCCATTCTATCATATCTTTTTTATTGTAAGTATTATCTAGTTCAAGAAGTGAGTTTTCCTATCTTTTCTCTCAGCTCTTTTTCTTATGGGAATTCTTTCTTCCCCCCAACCCCTTTTAATCATAAAGAAAGGGAAATCAGACTGAAATGGATTAGAGGGCTTGTTTGGCCTTCCTAAATCTTATTCATTCTGAGACTTGCATTTTATAGGCAATAAATAAATAAGGTTTTTCTTATATCTAGCCATAAACTATTGCTGATTTTTGATTGAAAAATTAATATTCTCCTGAGCAGTTGCCATTACTATTCTGGCAATTTTTCTCACATGAAGTAAAGAGTTGACATTACGTCTAAATGTAGCAGGAATATGGAGTTTTTTAATGTGCTATTAATTAGGACTGTTGTCAAAATTATGAAAAGTCAACAGTTATTTTTTTTGGCTGCCTAAAATGTTGATTGAGCTGACTAGCGTTGAGTTCAATAGTGTTCTAACACTATTTAGAAAGTTTAGACTTTCATCCGTGTTTCTATCTCTGGGCTCTACCTAGAAAGTGCTCAATGAAGAAATATCTTGAATATCTTCTAAGTTCCAGAACACCTCAGTGTTTAGGAGGATAGGCTCTGGATATAGAATTGGGTTGGCACTGTGGTTCCAGTGCCAACTAACTCAGCACGTTCTTAACCTTTTTGTATCTCAGTTTTTTTATTTGTAAAAGATAAAAATAGTGCCTTCCTTATAGGGTGTAAGAGTTAAAGGAACATATTGATTCAGGCTGCTTTGGGATTGTTTGTGTTCAGGTCCATTCCTTGCCCTTCTGCAGCTCTATCTTGCATCACAGAGGGGCTGACTCCTCCAGGCTACATTCCCCAGGCACCTATGTCAACAGGTTTCTGGCAGGTGGAAAATTGGAGGTGTGGAAAGAAAGAAGAAGCCAGGGCATCTTTCCTCTTTCCTCTCTGCTTGGGGATATCCTCGGGCAGCAGCTGCATCTCCTCCATGACAGTGGCTCCCGCTGGAGAGTCACCTTGGTTCCTGCTTCTTTCAGGTGTCCCTAACCCCTGGGCTCCTGAAACATTGCCTCCTCCTTTGTTTCTCCATCCTAAGTCTAACTTCCTGCTCTTGCTGCTGTCTGGCTTACCTCATTCTTCCCTGTTTGGCTCTCATTTCTTCTAGCCATTTGTATGACCAAATTCCCTGAATTGGTTCCTTTGTTGTAAATTCTATTCATTTATCTCAGAGAGGGGGGGAGAGACAGACAGACAGACAGATAGAGAGTGCAAGCAGGGCAGAGGGAGGGGGAGAAGTAGAACCCCCCTGAGCAAGGAGCCTGATGCAGGGCTCCATCCCAGGACCTTGAGATCATGACCTGAGCCAAAGGTAGACTCTCAACCAACTGAGCCACCCAGACACCCCTCTCTGTTGTAAATTCTTGGAGTGGTTTCCGTTTTTCTGGTAGGTTCCTTATTGATGCATGTGTATGAAATATTTATTTTAATACTGGGTCAACTATAAATTGTCCATTTATAAAATGGATATAAATATATCCATTGTATATGGATATAAACAAATACAAACCAAGTAGAAATTAGTAAATCTTGAAACATTTTAAGTATGAGAAAAACCCCAACCCCACAAACCCTTATCCACAATTCTAAAATCTGTAAAGCTCTGAAAACTCGAGTTTTTCAAAACTAAGTTTATGGTAAACTCATTTAACTGCAAATTCTGACTTAAATTGATATAACACTACCTGAAGTATTTATTTATCCCACTCATTGTACTTTTATTTATGCATAAAAATTGATGTGTTTGATCTCAAGAGACTGATCAGGCTCTCCTGGAGATGTTTCTTAACAAATGGAAGGTGCCTATATTCTTTGTAGAAACTCTAAAAGGTTCCATCTTCAAAAATCCACTGGACCCAAGAGTATAGAACAGGGGAGCACGTGACTATAAAATTTAAGAAAAGGAAAAAGTTATCTTTGAAATGGGCCTTGTTGAATTGGTAGAGATAAGGGCACATTGAGTAAAAAGAAAGTTTTGGGAAAAGGTATGGAAAACGGAGAAAATGAGGTGAATGTGGAAAATGGTAAGTAGGAGTAGGAGGAAGTGAAGAGAGAATAAGTTGGACACAAATCATAAAAGAATCTTAAAATGTTGAATTTTTTTTGTTAAGATATGGAGAACCCTTGAATTTTGTGCAGAAGAGTAACTTAAATAGCATTGTGCTTAAAGGAACATTAAACTAGATAGGCTGGCATAAAGGAAAAAAACGTTTATAGGTGGAGATACCTTTAATAGGCTGCTTTGATAGGGTGAGCAAAGGCAATTGAAAGGAGGTACAGTAAGTCCCCCTAATCTGTGGTGTCAGTTACCCACGGTTAACAGAGGTCTGGAAGCAGATGAATCTCCTGACAAATCATTGAAAGGTCAACAGTAGCCCAACACATCACAATGCCCACGTCACTCACCTCGCTTTGTCTCATCACGTAGGCATTGTATCATCTCACATCGTGACAAGTAGAAGGGTGAGTATAGTGCAATGAGATATTTTGAGAGATAGACCATGTTCACATAACTTTTATTACACTATATTGTTATAACTACTCTATTTTATTATAGTTGTTGTCAATCTCTTACTGTGCCTAATTTATAAATTAAACTTTATCATAGGTATGTATGTATAGGAACAAACAGAGCATATACAGGATTAGGTATTATTCATGGGTTTAGGCATCCACTATGGTCTTGGAATATATCCCCAGGGAAAAGGGGGGGGGAACTACTGTAGTGGCATGCAAAGCAAAGTACAAATATAGAATCTGTAGGCCATGACTCATATAGAAAAAGAGGAAAGTGTGATGGTTAATTTTATGTGTCAACTTAACGGGGCTATGGGATGCCTAGATAGCTGGCAAAGCATTATTTCTGGATGTGTATGTTTCTGGAAGAGATTACCATTTGAATCTGTAGATGGAGTATGGAAGGTCTCCCTCACCATTGTGGGTGGGCACCATCCAATCCATTGAGGACTTGAATAGAACAAAAAAGCTGAGAAAGTGCAAATTTGCCCTCTGCCTAAGCTAGAACATCCATCTTCTCCTGTCCTTGCACACTGGTGCTCCAGGTCTTCAGGCCTTCAGACTTGGACTAGGACTTACCTGTTCCCTTGGTTCTCAGAACTTTGGACTGGAATTACACCATGGGCTTTCTTGGGTCACCACTGGCGTTCTTTGCAGATGGCTGATTGTGGGACTTTTCTGCCTCTGTAACTGTGAACTAATCCTTCATAATGTATCTTTCTATGTATCAATATATATCCTATTGGCTTGGTTTCTCTGGCGAACCCAGACTAATACAGAAGCAAATCTAGAATAATTAAGTTCTTGCTTGGGCAATTAAATAATAGTGCTATCATTAGCAGAAATATGAGAGACTGGAGGAGGGACAAGTTTGGGGGGAAGATGGTATGTTTAAGTTATGACATATTGGCAGATTCAAATATTAAAGCCTTGTGGAAACGATGGAATGTTTGTGAAAATAGCAAGTAACAATCAACTTTGCCATAGTCATTTATGGATCCATGAGATTGTGACAAAAGTAATTCCAAGTGTGTTCTTCACTTGAAATTTACATATGGAAATATGACTTCAGAACTGATGGATTTACTTTGGTAAAGGTCTTCATAACAAAAGACTTGCCAATGCTAGAATTTAAATAAATATCATTTAAAACCAGAAATTCCTATTTTCATATTAACAATTCACTTTCCCAGCACATATGCCGCAGTTCCAGAATTACAAATTCAATGAGTACACAATTACAAAAAAGAAATCCCTAAGTGATTTTTAGGACTTTTTCTTAGGGTGAAATTAGAATTACCACTCTAAGATGATATGAAAATTCCCATTCTTCAAAAATAGTTTAAATAGACATTTAAATAGTTAAATAAACATTTATCCCCTTCCTTTGTAAATTGTCAATCACAAAACCAGCCATATTTTTATCACTGCTTTAAGTACCAGTGAAACTGCAGTGTCATAGAAACAGGTGCACTTCTCTAATGATAAAGTGTCCTGCCTAAAGGTAAACACGGTGTTCAAATTTACAACTAGTTCCTTTTTATTAAGCAGGTCTCCTTATGAGTAGAGCGGGATTCGTTGTGGTCAGTGCACACAAAGATGCTTATATTTGTTTGCCAGAGCTGCCATAACAAAATGTCACAGACTGAGGGGTTTAGATAACAGAAATGTAACAACAGTTTTAGGGGCTGGAAGTCCAAAATCAAAGTGTCAGCAGGGTTGGTTCCTTGTGGTCCACAAGGGAAGGATTTGTCCCAGGCCTGACTTCTTGGCTTGTGGATGGCTGTCTCCCCATGTCTCTTCACATTGTCTTCCCTCTAGGCATGTCTACCTCTTTGTCCAAATTTCCCCTTTTATAAGGATATCTGTCATATTGGATTGGAGGCCATCCTTATGATTTCATTTTAACTTGATTACTTCTTAAAAAGCCTATCTTCAAATAAGGTCAAATTCTGGGATCTGGGATTTAGGAATCTAAAGTAACTTTTTGGATGGGAGTGAATGTGATTTAGCACCTCATCATAAGTATGTCCCTGTGACTCATGCATCCAGAGGTCCCCTTACAATACAAAGAAAGGTTGTGAAGTATCTTGAGAACTGGACTAAGAATTAGCTCCTGAGTAGATAGGATGGACCTCCTGGCTGATAGGCTGGCATAGATACCTTTCAAAGAGGGAAATCGATGATCAGTTGGAAAATGATTATTTGCTCACTGAGTTCTCTTTACTTCTTTTTTTTTCCCCAAAAATGTTTATTTTATTTTTTCAGTGTTACAAGATTTATTGTTCATGCACCACACCCAGTGCTCCATGCAACATGTGCCCTCCTGGTGGTGGGTATTGAGGAGGGCATGAGTTCTCTTTACTTCTAAAATAAAGATATTTTTTAAAATTTTAATTAAAATTTATATATATGAATACACACACACACACACACACACACACACACATATATATATATATATTCAGTTAGCCAGCATATAGTACATCATAAGTTTTTGTCGTAGTGTTCAACAATTCATTAGTTGCATATAATACCCAGTGCTCATCCCAACACAGGCCCTCCTTAATACCCATCACCCGGTTACCCCATCCCCTGGTTACCCAATTCCTGTACCCTTTCCCTTCTATAATCCTCAGTTTGGTTCCCAGAGTCCAGAGTCTCATGATTTGTCTCCCTATCTGATTTCTTCCATTCAGTTTTCCCTCTCTTCCCCTGTGGTCTTCCACGCTATTCCTTATGTTCCACA
>JAQQSY010004589.1:0-12219 GCA_028646535.1 Procyon lotor
TGGATGGGACTGGAAGAGATTATGCAGAGTGAAATAAGTCAAGCAGAGAGAACCAATTACCTTATGGTCTCACTTACATGCTGAGCGTAAAGAAAAACATGGAGGGCATTGTGAGAAGGAAGGGAAAGGTGAATGAGGGGAAATCAGAGGGGGAGATGAACCATGAGAGACTGTGGACTATGAACTACAAACTGAGGGTTTTGGAGGGGAGGGGGGTGGGCGTCGGGCAAGCCTGGTGGTGGGTAATGAGGAGGGCACGTATTGCATGGAGCACTGGGTGTGGTACAGGAACAATAAATCTTGTAACACTGAAAAAAAAAAAGAAAAAAAAAAGAAAAGGAGTGACATTACAATAGTGAATGGTTTTCTAAAATGAGAGATTTACTTGTAAGTCTTGTTACACTGAGGTCATGAAAATTAGACGTAGTTTCCTTCCCTGCGTAGGTTTGTGTGCTATGGGAGTACAGCACCCACATGGACCTCTGAGCAGAGAGTAAGCACAGACACTTACTTCAAACCTCTAACCCAGGCATTGCCTTACGTGAAGGTATTTTTGTAGTTGTGGCTAACATCGACAATCAATTGTCCTTAAGTAAATGAGATTACTCTCAATAACTGGGGTATGACTCAGCTAATTGGTTGAGAGTCTTAGGAGCAAAACAAGTTCCCTGAAGAAGAACTTTTTCCTCAAGACTGGGACATCAGTTCCTGTGTGAAAGTTTCCAGCCTGCCAGCCTGTACTACGAATTTAGACTTCCCGTCCTCACAACCGCACAAGCCAGTTTCTCAAAAGAAATATTTTTATTTACATATATTTCTATATTTATTTGTACATGTGTGTCTGTGTGTGTGCGGTTATATGTGGTTCTATTTTTCTGGAAAACCCTGACTGATACACCCTTCCCCCTGGTTGTCATAGAAATTATTTCATTGTCCTTAAATCCTCTTAAGGTATCTATGAGGAAGTCTTCCATATATATTAGTTAGAAAATTCAACTTGAAACTATCTGTGCAGGATGCTTGGGTGGCTCAGTGGGTTAAGCATCTGCCTTCGGCTCAGTTCATGATCCCAGGACCCTGGGATGGAGTCATACATCAACTCCTTGCTCATCGAGGAGCCTGTTTTTCCCTCTGCCTGTCATTCCCCCTGCTTGTGCTCTCTTTCTCTTTGGCAAATAAATAAATAAACTCTAAAAAAAAGAGAAACTTTTTGTTCTATATACATAATGGATTTTCAATTTTCAAGTTTATTTACTTTATTGCTTTTTATTTTTAGTGATGAAATCCTCTTGCAAAATCCTAAACAAAATATAGAATGTATCATAGGCTTGATGCTTACTTCTGCATGGTAGTCTGTGCTGACAGTTTTGAAATATTCAATCTCTTCATTAATATTTTCATTTAGCAAACAGAACGAACATGTTAGAATTATTAAATTATGAAGTAAGATTACCTTCACTTAATTCAGTACCTTGATTTTCTCCTCTGTGCAATGGGAATAAAATATGTCAATTTTCTGCCTCAGATGAATACATATTCTATTTATTTATTTATTTATTTTAAAGATTTATTTATTTATTTATTTGACAGAGAGAAAGATCACAAGTAGGCAGAGAGGCAGGCAGAGATAGAGGAGGAAGCAGGCCTCCCACTGAGCCAAGAGCCCGATGTGGGGCTCTGTGGGGCTCCATCCCAGGACCCTGAGATCATGACCTAAGCCGAAGGCAGAGGCTTTAACCCACTGAGCCACCCAGGCGCTCCTGAATACATATTTTAAAACTCAAAGTATCTAGAGTAAAATCATACATAGAAAACAGTCTTGTTCTGCTTTAAAAACTCACTATTACTTTTTAAAAGCCTGGTATGTGTAAAAAATTGTGAAAGCAAAAATAGTCAATTACTTTATCATTACTCTAATAATTTGTTAAATAATTAAAACTATAAAACTCTACTTTTTTCTAATGCAAATTTTTATTATGCTTTAGGTTTCATATTTTAAGGAAAATTTCACAAGAAATTAATTGGAGAAACCATACCACCTCTTTATCTAATTTAAAGAACCAGCACTGGTGGCCAGATACCAGTCTTGGTGTGAAAAATCCTTTTGAAGTGATTGTGTTCCTTCTGGAAAGATTTATTAGGAGACACTTCCCGAGGAAGGGATGAAAAGCTATTAATGGGTTATCGAAAGTACTTTGCCAAGGGAATATTTAACTTTTAGTAAAATATAAGATTAATTCTAATGGTTAAAAAGAAGTCACTTATTACTCCAATGCAATATATTCTCTATTTCAAAGACTTTGTCACATCTTCTTGATTGTTCCATTGGAATCAATGGAGCTGAATGATGGTTCATACCCGAAAGCTCTAGAGCTTTTGGGGTATAGGCGGCTGCACCAGACATCTGGTGTGGTAACTACCGGCCGATCAGCGGCTGATGACAGCAGACGGGACCCCACAACAAAAGCATCAGCCTCAGGTGCTTATTTATAATGCAAGACTCAAGGCACACATGCTGCGTTGAAAAAACCCTGCTTTGGGCTGCTGGGGAACGGTAAGCAGCCCTCCCTAAACACCTAACAGCAGCACGTGCAGTTTGCCTGACTGAAAGGTAGAGACACTCTGAGATAAACCTCTCCCGGAAAAGATTCATCCTGGGCTCAAGAAAAATTCACGCATTTGTCGATTAGCAGCATTAAATTAAAACTACATATCTTTGTTAGGGTCAGGTGTATACAGACAACTTCAGAGTGTCCTGTTTTAACCTCTTTTAAAAATAGTTCCTTTCTTTTATGCTTACAAATCCACCTAAATATCTCCTAGGGCTACTGTTCTTCTGAATCTATTTTGCCAAGTCCCAGTAGCGAGTAGAAGCAAACCGAAAGTCTAGATTCCACATATCTTTTTATTACCGCTGACTCCGGACTTCTTCAGATAGTAGCAGATAAAGTTCAAAACAGTAATTTCCCTCAGCAAATAGGAATTGGAAGTCTAGAGAGTTAATAGGGCTTTTTCATCTCAACCCAACTCTGTGATCTAATTTCAGATAGCAGGAAATATGCCAACTTTAGCGGCTAATTAGAGTTATTCATTGGAAATTATTTGTAGCCAACCCTTAATCTCTTATAGCAAAGTGCACTGACAATGTTGGCCGCGTTAAGTGCTGGCAACGTGGATGTCAGAAAGGCTCTCAGGAAAAGGGTGCAAGAAAAAGTGGTTGCATTTAGATTATGCAATTTGCTTGGCTGAAAAATCTCTCAGACGACACGATGCTAATTTTGGCTAAATTTAGCGACGGTTCACGTTTTTCCACTCACAGGCTGGAAACCCATTTTTGCAGGGGAGGGGAGCTTTAGTGGGAGTATCTTTCTCTGACAGATCGCAAAACTGAAGAATAGATCTGGAGCGGACTGATACTTGCACTGCATAAAAACTAGGATGGTATTAGATTTATTAAATTTGAGTTGCTTTGGGATTAAACCAAAAACCTTGCTTTTGTTGCTACAGTTAGTCTCAATATGGGGTTTAATATTCTTTACCAGAGGGCAGCTCAGCCTAGTGTAAATTTCATGAAGTCAGAAAGTTTGGTCTGTTTGGTTCAGGGCTGTATCCCCAGAGCCCAACGATGGGTGTGGCACACAACTAGTCACTCACTGTGTCTTTGTTAAGTGAATGACTGGATAAGGCTTAGTCTCAAGTGACTGAGAGGATGCCACTCTATTGAGATCAGCTGGCAAGCCCAAATACTTGGTTTCAAAGAAGCTCACCCTACGAACGCCAGGAACATTTGGCTCTCAACCACACCCTGAGCTCCATCCCTTCCTCCTCCTCACTCTCACTTCCACTATTTTATTAAAATGGTTCTATTTGAACTTTTTACAAGCAGGAAAGTTTGGCAGAGTCAACGAATGACTTTTCATACCATATTGACTCCAGGGCAAAAAAACTTACTTTCCCCCACAATATTACTGCTCCGAGGCAGGATTTTTAACAATAAAAAGCAGCTTTAAATCATGCAAGGCAGTTGCTTCCAAAAGAGGCCCTTAAAAAAAGCCAACAACAATAACAAAAACAAGAGCAATAACCTATATAGTCAGCAGATTTTGTCTTTAGCACTCTCTGACTCAACTTTTTTTTCTTTTTTATCCTTCCCTGTGTTTCTTGCCCAAAGACAATCCTCTCTCAAGAAAGGATTTCATAACTCATTCGCTTTGAGTTATAAATGAAACTTTATTACTATCCAGAGCTATTATAATCTTACATCAAAGGGATCTGTTTCTAATGGGTAAGAATATTTTGGAGATAAGAGACAACTCAGAACTTTGAAATCCTATTATTTGTTCCCTATGATATTAATGAATATTAGGAACAAAGAGATTATCATGGTCTAGTAGAAGGAACCATGTAAATCCAATTATAATTTCTATAACTAGTTCTAATACTGTGAGTATGCACGCTGTGACTAAACTGAGCATGATCAGTTTGCTTAGGCATTTTGAAAAAAAATCATTATTTCATGAATCAGCCTCTTTCATTGTTAGATAACTTTAATAATTAAAAAAAGTTTATCCTCTTGAGCTGAAGACTGCTTCCACGTGTTTTACACATTAGCCTAGCACTGGGCCCTGGAGTAGAAAAAACTCACAATTCTCTGAATATTTTACCTGAGTAGGTTTTGGTTTTCTTTTGTTTTGGAGTACCTTGTTCCTCAATATCTAACCTCTATTTGTAACTATTGCCCCTTCACATTGGAAGCCACTGACCACCCAGCATCTGTTCTAACTGAGCAAGGATCTGACATGGCAGCAGCTGGTATGGAGCAATGAATTTGTCTCTAATAACGAATGGACTATCATTCACTGGGTAGGACCTCTGCTTCACTTCATTATTGAACATGAAATTGAATGTCAGATTAGGGGCTGCAGATGCGAAATTTCAGGCACAAAGCTCCTTTTAGGGTAAAGACCTAGGCTGTTGTCAGTGGCATTTGACTCTGCCGGTAGCCCACGGCAGTCAGTCTTTGCAGTGGGCTGGGATCATTGAAAGGAAAGACAAGTACCAAGCAGGCTGCTGAGTTGTTTTATCCCTAAAATCCTGGTGAAAAGTTCACCATAAATGTCAAATATAACAGGACATTTAGGACCCTGAAATTCTCCTGAGAAATCCAGATAAGAAATATATGAATAGATGATATTTATAACAGTAATGCAGAATGTTAATGAGAAGATGTATGTTTACGTGCTCCTGGTGGATACAGCCTTCGGGGAGGTGATTTGGCAAAGTAGCTAATATCTGAAAATGTGCGTGTGCTTTGATCCAGCAATATTTGGAGCATGATCAGGGATATGTGCAAAAATCCCCCCTTATAAGCATTTATATAGAGGCGTAAGTTTTAATAGCAAAATATTGGGGCAATTAAATACTTGACCACAGAAGATTGCTTAAATTAAATTAGTTTATTCATATGAGGTACTACCAGGAGTCATTGCAAATCATGCTGTAGAATACTTAATGATTTGGGGAAATACTCATTATTGAATATTAAGGAAATATAGCAGGTTGTAGAAATTATGTAATGTGATGTGATTTAAATTGTGTAAAGAATTATATATATATGCAAATGAAAGAACTCAACATATTCATGTATATACATCAATATGTTATATCTGATTCCTTAGGTATAGGGATTAGACTATATTTATTTTACTTTCCTCTCTGGGCTTTTCCAGACGTTCCATATTTTATATGAGGATGAGCCATAAGAGGTTTCCTTTATTTATCTGTGTGTGATCTGCAAATGTCCATTTCATAATGTTGAACTTATGTAATTAGTATGAGTTATTTGTGTAATAAAAAATTATATTAGGTTGTTTGTTTAAGAAATAATCTTCCCAACACACAGGCTAAGACACTGATCTCCCAACCCCTGTGTTGGCCGCAATAATAGCTAGAAACCAGGCCTATGCTTTTGTTTTCCAGCAACTTCTCTGTTTACTCTAGTGTGGATACAAGAAAATAATCGTTTTCTAAGTATGCTATAAACTGAAAACGTTTGGTAAACACTGGTTAGATCAAGAAGAGATTTCTTTTTCTTTTTTCTTTTTGGATGAGATGAGAAAAATAAAAGATTTTTAGTATTGTCTCCGGAATGCCCGGAGGCAAAAAAAAGGAATGCCCTTTTTTTCCAAAGAATCTGTGACACCAGAAAAGGATTGGTTTACCTTGTCTCAAAAGAATTTTCCTGCTCCTCTCATTAAAAGGGAGTCACAAAATGAGATTGAAATACAAAACTCTCGTTCCATACTCCCCACTTCTAACCACACTCCCGTTTGCAAAGTCTCTCACTTCAGTAGCAATCATTGAAATCCTAACTACAGAGTGTTTGAGCCAAACTGCGGGATTGTGGCATTTAGATTTGCAAGACTAGGATTGGTGTCATAGGGTAATCATAACACTGCTAAAGCACTGAGTTGGATCGTATGACTCTTTAAGACTTTAAGGAGGGAACATACCAAATGGCATGGCTCAAAAAGGGCATAGCTTACGAGGCTAATTTACTTTCCTTTTATTGGATGACCAGTGCAGCTGGTAGGTTTTGAGCAATCAGCTAAACTTAGAATTGTGGTCAATAAAAAAGTCTTAAAGTCTTGGCTGTGAGTCCAGATTCACATTGGTAAATTGTCTAAGCTTTGACTACACCGAAAATTGGGCAACTGTCCTCAGACATTTAGAACAGAGTTGGAAGAATCCTTGAGGTTTTCTAATCTGACTGCCCACCCAATGAATAAGTTTCCATTAAAAAATACTTGATAGATGGTATCAGACAGTCTCTGCTTGAATGGAAAGAAAGTTTACTACTCCATGAATCAGCATTTTCCATTGTTGGAACTGGTAAAAAATTCCAGTATCCCATATTAGGGAGAAGGTATCTGCCTTGCTGTGGATTTTTACATGGTCCTACTACTGCCATCTAAAGAAGAAAACATTTAGCTCCCCTTTCACATAATGGACTTTCAAACACTTGAAGGCAACAATAATGTGGTGGTTAAATCTTAATAAATACCAGATATGAGAAGTTTTGAGAAACAGAGTACATGCTGCCACAAACACGTTTACATTGAGCCTAAATAAAGACTATATCTGCTTTTTTGGAAAATGATTTTTTAGAATACTTTTAGATTTACAGAGAATAAGATAATACAAAATATCCCTACATACCCTGATATATCACACCCAATTTCCTTACTATTAACATCTTACGTGAGCATAATACATTTATTACAATTAGTAAACTAATACTAATACGTTATTATTATCTAATGTTTATATTTCAATTTCCTTAGTTTTTGCCTAATATCTTTTTTTCTCATCCAGGATCCCATCCAGGATATAACATTACATTGAATTACTGTGTCCCTTTAGGCTTCTCTTGGCTGGAGAGTTTTTGAATTTTCCTGATTTTGATGTCCTTGACAGTTTTTGGGAGTGTTGGTCAGATATTTTGTAGAATGTCCCTCTATTGGGATTTGCCTGGTATTTTTCTCAAGTTTAGACTGGGGTTATGTGTTTTAGGGAGAAAGTCACAGAAATAAAGTACCATTTTCATCACATCGTATCAAAAGTACAAACTATCAATATGAAGTCATCATTGATATTGATCTTGATCATCTGGCTTAGGTAGTGTTTGTCAGGTTTCTCCACTGTAAAGTTTTTCATTTTTCTCCCTTTTCATTCTGCCTCTCTATTTGCATTCCTTACTTGAGGAGTGAGGAGTTATGATTTCCCTCCTTTAGAGTGAACCATCTATATAACTTATCTGGAATTCTTCTGAATGAGAAATTCATCCCTTCTCCACCATTTATTCATTTATTCATTCATGTATTTATATCAGTATGGATTGTGAATGCTTATTTTGTATCTTGGGTTATAATTCAGCACTATTTATTAATTTTGTGGCTCAAATTTTTCTGATTTTGACCATTGTAAACACTTTCCTTTGCCTCTTCCATCCCTTTTATGTATCCTCGTCTATCTAGGTTGGTTTATGGGTTGTCATTGTTTGTTTTTGAGTACCTTCTTACTTTTTTTGCACTACAAAATGCTCCAGAATTATTTTGTGTATTTAATCCCCTACTCCTAAAATCAGACATTTCAGACATTTTTCCCAAAAGCCTAGTTTTTTGTTTTCTCAGGTTTTTTTTAATTAAAAAGCAATATTAGAAGTCAGGTTCTGGGTATTGAGTGTGTTTTTTTCTACTATTTATTCTTGTTGTTTATTTTAGGCCCTTTCAGCTGACAGAGCAAGGGGATATGTGTGCATAGAATTTCATGTATATACACATATTTAGAAACATTTCTATGTGTAAGTACACGTGTCCACATTAAGTTAAACAAAAGTTCATACTATTACCTCCAATTCTAATCCACTGCCACATGGATCATTCTACCCTCCTGTCCCCGCCCATCTGTAAACTCCCACTTCAGCAATGATATATGTGGCCCTCATATCTGCATCCACTTACTTAAATGTTCAGTTCTAGTATACAAGCATAGCAGTTTCAGAATTGTTTACCTTTACCCCTATGGAAAACAACTTTATCAAGATTATTATAGTGCTTATGTGCAGTTTGTCTTTAGATTTGCAGATAGCATTGTTTTTAATAATCAGGGTTATTAAAACGTAGTTAATATATTTCAATTGCTCTTACCTTACATTCAATAGTGACAGATTGCCATGGTTGATAGTACATTGCTTGCCTGCTAGAATTTAAACTTTGAAGAAGCTCCCCTGTCGATTTGTGAACTTAACGTTGTTCTTTATAGGGAAGAGAGCATGGCATTAATAAAAACATTTCAACTGACTTCAAAGTAGCAAATTAAGCCAATTTACCATGTTGATCGGATCATCAGCAGATCGCAGGTAGAGGTCAACAGCAACAAGGAAGTGAAAAGGTGGAAAAGAAAGTTGGAAAATAAGAAGGCTACCACCTAGTGGGCATTGGAGATGCGTAATTCTTCAAGGAGATGCCCCTAAAAGTTTTCTCATTATTTCAGACACCAGTTCTCTAGATAGGAGAGTATAGCACCCTTCTGTCTAACCATTAGAACCAACTGTTCCAGCAAATAGAGGACATCTGCAGTTTAGAGGCCATTTGTTGATAAGACCTTCATAAAAGTCTATAACTAACAAGCCAGTGTTTACCAGATTAGGTGTGCCTGCCAAGTCCTGTTGCTGAATTCCCTCCATGGCCATGCTGCCAGTGCTTCCCGATTTGCTTCCAATATCTTGAAATAAAAGAAAGACAAATTGTGGTGGAATAAATGCCTGACTATTGGTCTGGAGACTTGGGCCCTTGTTCCTGTTCTCCCAATTAGTATCTGTGTGCCTTTAGGCATATCACTGAATCTGTTGGCTTATCTGTAAAATAGATGGACCATTAAATAAGGTTCAAGGTGAGTCAAGCTTTTAATGATTTTCAGAGGTGAAGCCTATCTTTAGTAAGGTTAGCTCTTGACTCTGCCTTTTTTCTTCATTAAAAGAAGAAAGAAATTCATTCTCATCAAGGCATAACCTCTTATTCAATTCTGTCTAATGAAATTCAGTTCAATCCAACAAATACTGAGATCTTATTAAGTGCCAGACATTGTATTGGGCACTAGGATAAACTCCTTTTGAAGATAAATAAGGTCCCTGCCCTCACGGAACTTATAGTCTAACAGGAAAAACAAATCATTAAACATGTACCTTATAATGAAGTATAATAGGGGCTCTGATGGGTAAAGAACGACAATAAAAAATACTTAAGAGCCCAAAACTTTTAAAAACATGTTCTCAGGAAAAATCTGAAACACACTCCCTCTATGTCTTTGAATAATTTAAAGATTGTCCCCATAGGAGGAAAAGAATCTATGCTTTATAGGTTAAAGCTTTAATCTACTGAAAAAAATCCCCAAAATGGGCAATGCTAGGCATTGGCTAGTCTATGAGTGGATCAAAACAGCTCCTGATGGTCTCTTACTCTGCCTACTTGGCATATAGCTGGTTCTATCCACACTCTCCATGGTGGGTAGATCTATTCATCTTGTGGCTGCCCAAGACAAGCCCTTCTTTTTTTTTTTTTTTTTTTTTTTAAAGATTTTATTTATTTGACAGAGAGAAACACAGCAAGAGAGGGAACACAAGCAGAGGGAATGGTAGCGGGAGAAGCAGGCTTCCTGCCGAGCAGGGAGCCCGATGCGGGGCTCGATCCCAGGACGCTGGGATCATGACCCGAGCCAAAGGCAGACGCTCAACACCTGAGCCACTCAGGTGCCCCAAGACAAGCCCTTCTAAGTAAATTCCCTAATTAAAGCTGCCACCCACCAATTCGGAGTAGAAATATTCATGGTGAGAGAATATGCTCATTGACTCTATTGATATAGCTGCCAAATACCAGCAAAAAGTGAGGGAAAGCATCCAGGCATGGTTAGTGTGGTTATGGGTTATGGGTTATGGGGCGAGATGGCATTTCTCTGACCAGGAATGAGGCAGAAAAAAATGAGCAACATCACCATGCGCCCTACCTTCCAGAAGTGCCCCATGGTAACAAAAGTTGCCAACCTCTCTTTCCTCAAGGCCAAATGGGCACATTCTCCTTTCCATTGGCAGAATCATCTGACTTTGTCTCCTCCACGGGCAGAGGACTTTTGAGCACACAAAGAAGCCCATACCAAATTCATCCCAAAAGCATTAAAGATAGCCAACAAAACTTGTCTTTACTGAAGACTGAACTGTTTCTAATGAGAAAAAAGCATTCTCCAAAATAGAATGGCCTTGGACATTATTATCGCCTCACAAGGGGGCACCTTTGCTATTATCCAAACAAAATGCTGTGTGATCTGACCTGATGAGTCAGATAATGTATCAGCTTTAGCAAGTCACACGAGGACACAAGTAAACATTCCACGTGAGAGGATGTAAATCAGTGGTTCCAATCAAGGGGCTCTTGGTGGAAAAACTTGTTACTTCGTTTGGGAATCATTATCTCGCCTGTGTTTCCTCTTGCACATGTCCCAACGGTTGCTGTGGTCCCTCCCATTACAGCCAGAGAGCCGCCAAAGGAGTCACTTCCCATGTTCCTGAAACCCCTTCCTTACTGTGTAGGGCACATTGTGGAAGACAAGGATCCACCTGTAGGAGCCAGTCATGATGGAGGAAGTGTTGGAGGAGGTCATTGAGAGGCCATGACTGGAGGTTGACCCATAAGCGAGACTCCCACAACCCCAGGCTTCTCCCCACCTCTGCGTCCTTGAATGTACCTACGTTCTGCCTGCCCATCGGACCACTAGAGCTATTTTCAAGGATATAGCCATGAGGGAGAAATATGCGACTCAACTGCAATGTTGCTTAACCCAGGTAAGGCCGTTCTATAAAAATTTTAAGTTTCTGGAGGGCAGGTGCAGAGGTCTACTCATCTTTCCATGTTCAGGACAAGCATCATAAGTAAGTTCCCTTGCTTATTAAAGCCCCCGTCTGCCCATCTGAAGTGGCTGCCTCTTTCTCCCATCTCTTCTTGCCCTCCATGTGCGGGGCCCAGTTTCAGATTTCATCCAGGAAGCTCCTGAGTTTGCAGACCAGCACGTGTCTTATCTTGAAGTTGCCCTTTTAGCCTCAGAAATATAAATATTCAGTATTATTGGGACAAGAAGTCCCTTCAATCAGCTTGTGATTTGCCCAGAAGCCCTGCAAAGAGGACAGCCTGCTGTAAGTGATAACAAATTCTCAATTTACTGTAATCTCTGCTTCAATCGGATCTGCTGCTGCAGCCTTGTGCCCAAGCCGATAGCTCCCTTATCTGCACCAACTCAGAAAATAAAAAGTGGGAAAGCTGAATTTCTGCCAGTCTTCCTCCAGCCAGGCCCTTCTATTTAAAAGGTCTGGAAGAGCCAGCTGCCTGTCCAGAGCATCTCCAACATGACTATGGAGTAAAAGCCCAGAATAAGGACTTAAGGACCAGGAATTAAAGCAGAAGAAAAGAGAGAAACACTGGTTTGACTTTGAGAAAACACCCAGGCCATTTAAGCAGTGAGCCCCATCAGTCATGCTGCAGCCAAAAGTAACGATAGTATTTGTGTCACACAGACAGGAAAGGATAAATACTTCTTCCTGCTGAACAGCGGTTAGTACTTTCATTCATTATATTTCCTTTAGAGATAATGCCTTCTTTTCATATCTGTCAC
>JAQQSY010004590.1:0-12219 GCA_028646535.1 Procyon lotor
ACTAAGATTTAATATAGACATGGCATCTGACATCTGTCTTCCAATAGCTAAAGGGCTGGAACATGAGCACATGGAAGAAAAATGAGGTTTATCCTGTGTGACTTCAAAGGCAGGAGTTACATATAGTCACATATATGTATAGTCACACATATAATGAGAATTGAATTCATTACAGTTAGTGGTAGGAGATAGATTTTTATCAAATGATAAAGTTCTAACAATGAAACTGCTCAATAAAGCTGTATTATGTGTAAGAAGCTCTCCATCACTGCAGCTATTTACAAAGAGGTGGGATTCAAATGTAACAACTAAAGAGTTTCCACACATTGGATATAGAGGGCAAGATTAGACAGCCTTAGACCTTCAATTCTGAAAGTCCTTGATTCAATTATACTTTATGCCTTCCACAGATAAAATAATGAACATGGAATGTTTGAAAATGTTTCTCAAGCCACTTCCTTTTGCCTAAAATTTTAAGACTGTGTTTTTAACTTTCTGAATTTTATGGCCAAATTTATTTACTCTTGTTATAGAGAAGATAGCCAAGGGTAAAATTACAAGGAAACCAATGATCTGAAGGGTTTCATTAAGCAAGGGGTCCCAAATTCAAAGGCCTGCAGAAGTCAGATACTGCAAATTATTGGTGTGAGCAGGTAATTCTCTCTTCTACTTCTGAAACACATCAACCTCCTAAATGTTCTTTTGTTTTCCCCATTTTGGTAAAAGACATAGTATCTTACCTAAGTTAGAGCTAGTTGCTGTCAAATTCCGTGGTAACAGTCCAATGCATGTGTTTGTGTTCAGGGGGTGTCTTCACTCAGGCTCTTTCTGTACTGTGGTTCTGAAGATCTAGGATATTTCAATTCAGCCTTCAAAAGAGGGAAAAGAGACTACAGAGACTCTCTTTTTTTCTTAGAAGTCCTCTCTAGAATAAAACCCATTACTTCTGCTCTCATCCCACTAGTGAGAATCTTTCCCATCCCTTGGATAAAAAGGGGGCTGTGAAATATATTACTTGGTTAAGAAGATATTTCCCAATGGCAACCCAACTCTATGAAAGAGAGAGTATAAATAATTATGGGACAGCTACCTATCTGTCACATGTTAGTACAAAGATTTCTTTTCTCCATTATGAGAGAATCAACTGTGCAAGAGTGATGATAGCTACTGAGAGTAAATCTCAGTGAAGTGGCTTGAGTTATATGGCACACTGAAGAACACATAGAGCTGCCACTTTGCACCATAAAGGGGATGGCTGCAGTAATGTTCCAGGTGATTGCCTTTAATGCCCACTACATAGTAGGCACTCAGGAAATACTTGTTGACCATGAACAAATGCAAAATAAAAGAGTTGTGGATTAACAGACATTCTGAATATTTTCAAAAGAGAACAGAAATTTCAATGTTTATATAAAATCCACTAAATTTTAAATGTTGGATCATTAAAAAAAAAACAAAAACACCCTTGCTACGTACACAAAATACTTTCATGCTGAATTTATACTTTGGGCAACTAAGCTCTGTATAACAGCTACCATGAAGTTTTTCAAAAGCATGCCAAAGATTTTCAAACTATTTGTTTTATTCAAATGATTATACTTTATAAAAAAGATCAGTAATATTGGTTTGTTTAAAACATTTTTCCTAAGAATATACAATCTTTCTTGTGGCTAGAAGATTTCAGAACATTATCCTCTAGACATAAATATTTGCTTAGGTATAATGTTAGCTTCTGATGAGGATGAAAAAATAGATAACCAGAATATATTGCTTCCCAGTTTATCCTGGAGGTAATGGAAAGATAGTGAAAACCAAATGAAATACAAATGAGGAATCTGCAAAGTGTCCGCGGGCAATTTGACTTTGGCAGGGCTCCTTGGGTCCAGTTCCCCAGCTCTTGTTTGTTTGTTTTACCAATGGGGAAAATTTCTGGTTTATCTCTGAACATTTTTCACAAGTTAAATGTGACATTTTCTCTTTTCTCTAATGCTGTCTCATCATATTGTTTCTGAACCAGCGGTATCTCTAAAGTTTTTTTCCAAAAATGGAAGCTGTGAAACTCATTATTTTAAAAATCAGCCATGGGAGTTACTTCTCTTTACTTTGTCACCCAGATGTGTGGCCCTATGCATTGCACTGAGCTTAGAACTAATTATATCCTCCTTGAGCGTTTGGCCAGAATTGGTCTGAACATATAGTTTAGCTAATCTAAAATGCTTAACCAGAGTTTTGTTTTCTTAAAACAAACAAACAAAAACAGAGTAAAGCTGGAACTTTTCAATCACAAGTAAAAAACCTACAGTGAAGATCAGTTTCTGAAAGCAGGAAAAACATGATTATATCATCTAGTTTTGAAGGACCAAGCTACTTTGCTAAAATACCTACCCTCCTTTCCATTTTCCTAATTACTTGAGCTTACTTGGAAATCCAAGCAAGGGGTTAGTAGGTTCCAAGAAGGAATTAATGACCTTTTGACATTCACTCAACTAATGCCAATGAGGATCTACTGTAAGTGTCAAGAAATGTTCTTGTTGAATGGGCAAAACTCTACACCCAAAACACAAGTCCCTGCCCCACAGAGTTTGCATATGAGGAAAAAGGACATGAGACAATTTAAGTAACTTGCCAAAGTCACAGAGCTAGTAAGGGCTAGAACCAAAATTGCAACTCACCCACTTATTTATTTAACAAATATTTATTGAGCACTTATTGTGTTCTGGGCACTGTTCTGGGACCTACTGATATAGTGCAGTCCTCTGCCCTCATGGAGTTTATAACTTGATAGAGGATCAGCACAATATTTCAAACAAGTAAATAAGAATCACTCCACAGTGACAATTTACTTAAACATCAAACAGGAAGGTGACAGAGTGACTATATCTGTGAGAAGAACACTCATGGTAAGGGAACACCTAAGCGTTTTTTAATTTTGGCATGATTGACACTTGGGGACTGATAATTCTTTGTTGTGGGAGGTCATCCTGTGTACTGTAGGATGTTTAACAGTATCAGTGGCTTCTACCCACTAGATGCCAGTAGCCTCTTCCAAGTCCTGACAGCCAAAACAGCTCCAGACATTGCTAAATGTCTTCGGGGTGACAAAATCACATTTGATTGAGAACCACTGACGTTGAGCAAAGCTGTTCAAGTAGGATCAGATTTGGCACGTGTTCAAAAGAAGTTCATATTAAGTAAGGAGGAGAGGGGCAGGAGATGAGGTTATAAAGCCAGGTGAAGTTCCCATCAGGCAAGGACTTTTAGGCCAGGGGAAAGAATTCTGATTTTATTTTGGGCTGCCTCCTACTAGGCAGTGGTTGTTGTTGTTGAATAACCACTGAGATTTTCTCCATCCTTATTTTTCGAGACCTCTTTACCGTCAAGCCTTCCCAGCCTTTACCCCAAGTCTCACATTCTCCAAGTTGTTTGGCCCAACCTCAACTGTCCTATCCTGCTTTCTCTTAAGAAATCCTGGGGTTTGGCACTTTGGTTGCATGCATCTTCCTCCTTCTTGGTGTCTTTTCCCTGTAGTTCTTTGCCTAGAACACAATGTCTTGCTATTCCTCCCTGGGAAACCTTATTTAGGCTTTAACAGTTAGTTCAAGTATTTGCCTCTTCAGGTTGTCTTCTGCAACTCCTTTCTGAAGGCAATAAACTAGTGCTCTATTGTTCTTCACATCTGAATCACGTTTTCACTCTCACTGAAGCTTCCTAAGGGCATGAGCCACCAAATCTTGGTCACCTTGATTCTCCATTGACTACCAAGTGCCTGACATGTATACAGATTTTTTTCTCCATCAAAATCTGTGTTACTATTTTGAACTTTCTTCCTAACATAAGAATACTACTTTAAAAAGTATTCCTGTTTTTCTATCATCTTTGAGAGACGCACTATTCAACTTTTTTCTTTAGTAAGTGCTACATAAAATGTACAGATTTTGGCACAACACATGCACACACCCTCACTCAAATTTAGCTACTTAGGAACTATACCTTTAAAGTTATAGTTGTTATAGGCCATTTTTCTAAGAGAGTTACCTAGCACACAGGCACATCTTTAATTTTGTATTGGTTGGATCTAAGTCAAGGTTACAAAAGTAACAAATGTGTGGCCCACAATCATTGAAGGAGAGCAGTATATTCCAGTTGTGGTTAATACATTTAAAACGTCTCTAATCCCTACCCCACACTGTAAGCATCAGGGCCTGTCCCACCCTGCAAGGATTAAGATCCAATCATCTGGAGTAAATAGATCAAGGTGTTCATAAACCACAGGTCTTATAAAATTTCCTATCACAAATGCATTATTTTAATAAATGTCTTCATAGCCAATGGTGTTGATTTTATGATGTGTATTCATATAGTCAATGAAAGGGCTAAGAAAAAGAGAGCACAATCAAAACCTGCCAGTTGATGAGTCAAATTGTAAGTAATGAGCTGCTTTGTAAACTTGGCTGAGTGAAAGTGACATATTGGACTAACAAAAAGGATGATTACAAGGCCAACTGTTGCATTCAGATTTGACCCAAATCAGAACAAGATATGAAAGTCAGCTGGCATTGTGGTTTACACATAGTAGGCATTTAATAAATATTTGCTAAGTAAAAAAAAAAAAAAAAAAATTTGCTAAGTAAATGAATATGCTTTGCCACTCACCTGTTTTCCTAATAGTAAAATACCTGATAAATTTAGTTATATCCTTTTCACATGATTCACACAGTTTGAACTTTGGCAAAAACAACAAATCTAAGCAGCAGTTTATTAATTTTAGCAGGAAAAAAACAGCCAAAGTATGTGATAAACTTAGCCTTGCAATGAAACTATTAAAGCCATTTCTCAATCTGCCTTTCCCTCATTCTTCTGCTTTAAGATACTGTGTGAACCAACATGCACAACAAGAACTCACATGGACAAGGCAAAACTGGGTGTGAACTCCTCTTCTGGACTGTTTGCCAACAGGATCAAGGAGTCCAAAGGAACCAGTACCCTGTTTGATGTTCTCTTAGCTATGACCCATCATAGTCACCATCATCCCGTAACACTTAATGCAGCTGACCCCAGAACTGCCTAAGAAAGGTTGTTTTTCAAAATGATCCCAGCTGCCTTTTTTTCCCCCTTAATAACTGTAAGTTCACTTAAGACAAAAAGGTGGCTCCATTGTGCCCATTTTTGTATTATCAATCATGGAAGCATATAATTGAAGATTAGAGTTAAGTCAATTTTAGTATATGTGCTGCCGAAGCGAGCACTAGAGTTAAGTCAAGAAAGTTCTCTGTATTAATCCCTTATAATAACAGTCAGCTGGAAGAAGTGGCTTCCAATTTTCTTGTTTCATATTTTCAGTTACCGTACAAGTTGTTTGAGTTGTGTGTATATATATATTGTGTATATATATTCAGTCAAGTAATAGGATGAACGTGTAAAAACAACCTAGCTATCAAAGGTTTCCAAAAGCTTTTTTGAAAATTATCATCACCTTTCCAGAAGGATTATCCAGTGTCCATATCTAACATAGGTACTGAACAAAGCAAATGAAACACATGATTCCCTAGGCTTTAAGAGCACGTATTACAAACAGCACTTTTCCGCAGCTCTTGCTACTGATAACACTACGTACTTTACTTTTTGATAATAATCCAAATAAGCATTATCTTTAAGTAAAAATTATCTTTAAAGTCGTTTCTTCCTTAAAAGGCCTTTGCCCCTCCTTCTTCGCGGTGTTCACTGCCCCCTTCCAATTAGACTCCAAGAACGCAGCAGACCGCCATTCCTCAGTTGGCCACCACTGTGTCTCTTCTCCCGAATCTCCACTAAAACCTTGCCCCTCCCGCTGTCGAGATAATAGAGTCCGTGTCCTCTTCCCTTAAATCTAAGTTGGCCTTTGTGACTGCCTCAGCCAATAACCGAGGGGACGCTGTGCAACTTACAACGGAACTGAAAAAGCAATTCACTCCCCCAATGTTCTGGAACGCTCGCTCTAGGAACCCAGCCACAGTGCAGGCGGTAAGGAGGCAAAGGCCGCGGCGTCAGGCACCGCGGCCTGCGCAGCCGCCGACGGAGGCGTCCCCATCCGGAACCGCAAGGACGAGCAGCAAGATGGCGGCCACCGACCGCAGGCCATGGCTCACTCTCGGCTTCGACGAGAAGCCGCGGGCACCCCTGACAGGCCTCCCCACTTGGAGGTTGGAGCGGCGGAGGGCAGCCACTGAGGAGATGGAGTCACTATTTGACCAGTAGCTGGAGCAGCTCGGGGAGGAGCGCCAGCAGCCATACTGAAGATGTTAACGGAGAGGCGCTGGAGGAGGCTGACGAGCCGCACTGTGGTGACGACAGAGACAGCGTGGGTGCCCTGTGCCCACCCCAGCCCCACAGCCAGAGCGCCTTCACTGTGGAGAAGCTGACCAGTCTCAGCGGGAATGTCCACCGCGCCCTGCCCTCGCGGCATTCTTCCTCTCCACCTCCCTGCACGCCCAAAGGCGCAAGCGCAGAGAGAGGAAACCTGACCCACCCCCACCCCGCACCGGGCTCCACCTGGAAGCCCCAGCGCGCTGCAACCCACAGATCCCACCTCCCGCCACTGACAGCCAGGACTGTCACAGATGGAAGTGAGCGGGGCCAACCAGGCCAGACCCCGTTGTGGCTGCTACAAGACCTGTCCCGTCTTAACATGGCTGTCCCCATCACCCACCTGCACCACAGGATGACCCCACCGCCCAAGCTTGGGATGCCAGGAGCTCTCTGGCGTGGGACCTGAACCCCTAAAGGAGCGGGCACCGAGAGCTGGTATTCCGGTGGAGGAGCCTTCAGAGCCAAGACTGGGACTTCTTCCCAAATATATCCTCACCCACCCACAAATCATCGGATTTGTGAAACTAAGAAAAAAAAAAACAGCCTAGGCTTTTTTCTAAGCTTCAGAGTTGACAACCATCGCCCAACTTGACAGACACGTGAGTAACCCATCTTAAAAGTACATCTTTCAGACCCCTTTGAGCCATCCCACTGATGGCTCACTGATGGCACCACATGGTGCAGACAGGCCATGCCCATTGAGGCCTAGCTAGCCAAATCAGATTCATAAGGCAAATTAAATCGTTGTTGCTTTTTTAGGCCACCAAATTTCAGGGTGGTTTATTATGGAATAATAGAAAACTGACACATCCTGGCCTAATGTTATCCTTCCACTCCCATCACCAGTATCCTAAATTCAGGTTCTCATCACTTGCCTAGAGTTTTGCAACAGCTTACTCTTTTTCTTCCCTCTAGTCTCTCCCTGGTTGACTTTCATTTAGATAATTCTCTATCTTGCTAACTTACTTCTTGTTTATATTGCTGCCCAAAATGTAGAAAAATTTAAACTGTGATCTGAGAAGTTCTCAACATCTTTCTGTGGTTCTCAATTCTGGCTGTCCATTGGAATTACCCAAGGAATTTTTTAAAACCAATGCCTGAGCCTCGACGCAGAGATTCTTATTTAACTGGTCTAAACTAGGAACTAGTAGTTGGTATTTTTAAAAATTCTCCACATATTCTAAATGGTAGCTAATGTGAGAACTGCTGAAGCCATCGGGGGCAGAAAACAGCACGCAATGATGTGTATGATGAGAACACTGCCAACACCAGTATTCAAGGTATGAGTAAAGGATGAGAATGAAGACTGATCCAGAGTTTTCAGAGTTAGAGGAATCAGAGAATTAAAATATCAAGAAAAGGTAATGACAGGGGAGTAGAAATAGAAATGTTAGGAAGATATTGAAGATAGTTCAGAATGTTCATGAATTCCTAATGTTTTATTATGATAAGATGATTCATACAGTTCTGTTAGGCAAAGATGACTCGAGTTGAAACAAAATTTACATGTATGCACTAGGACATGATTTCATTTCACATTTTAGTATATTTCCCAGCCCTATCATAATTCATTTATTAGTTCAACAAACATATATATATCGAGTGCCTACTATGTCACACATTATTCTAGGGATATAGCGGTGAACAACACAGAGTCTTTGACTTAAGGAGCTTATATTCAAAGTGAGTGTGGCAGACAAGTAAAAAATAAATAAGTGCATAATATGTCAATGATTGGTAAACGATATACAGAAAAATAAAAAAGGGAAAAAGGAAAGGAAACACAAGGGCTTGGGGCACCTGGGTGGCTCAGTCGTTAAGCATCTGCCTTCAGCTCAAATCATAATACCAGGGTCCTGGAATCGAGCTCCTCATAGGGCTCCCTGCTCAGTGGGAACCCTGCTTCTCCCTCTCCCACTCCCCCTGCTTATTTCCCTCTCTCACTATGTCTCTCTCTGTCATGTAAATAAATAAAATCTTTAAAAAATGGGGGGACCCAAGGGCAGAAGGAATAGGGGATGGAATGTGGTGAGTATTTTTTAAGGGTTCAGGAAAGGCTTCACTGGTAAAGTTTCCTTTGAGCAGAGACCTGAAAGAAGTGAAAGAGCCTGTCATGTAAATGGATGCCTGTGGGAGTAGTGCAAGAACAGAGAGCAAATGAGAACATGGTTGAAGTTTACTAGGTATAGTAAGGAGGCCAGTGTGGCTAGTTGGGAGATGAGGTCCAAGAGATAACAGGGGCAAAAAGAAAGGGTTTCAGGAGTAGGGAGGAGAAATTGTGATTGACAGTGGTTCTTCATCTTATTTATTTATTTATTCATTCATTCATTCATTCATTCATTCATTCATGTTTATTGACATATAATGTATTATTTGCTTCAGGGGTACAGCTCTGTGAATCATCAGTCTTACATAAGTCACAGCACTCACCATAGCACATACCCTCCCCAATGTCCATAACCCAGCCACCCTATCCGTCCTCTCCCACCCCGCAGCAATCCTCAATTTGTTTCCTGGGATTAAAGAGTCTCTTATGGTTTGTCTCCCTCCCTGGTCCCATTTTGTTTCATTTTTTCCACCCCTACCCCCCACGACCCCCACCCTACCTCTCAAATTCCTCATATCAGAGAGATCATATTATAATTGCCTTTCTCTGATTGACTTATTTAGCTTAGCATAATAACCTCTAGTTCCATCCACGTCATTGCAAATGGCAAGATTTCATTTTCTTTGATGCCTACATAGCATTCCATTGTTTATATACCACATCTTCTTCATTCATCTGTTGATGGACATCTAGGTTCTTTCCATAGTTTGGCTATTGTGGACATTGCTGCTATAAACATTTGGGTGCACATGCCCCTTCGGATCACTACATTTGTATCTTTAGGGTAAATGCCCAGTAGTGCAATTGCTGGGTCGTAGGGTAGCTCTATTTTCAACTTTTTGAGGAACCTCCATTACTGTTCTCCAGAGTGGCTGTCCCAGCTTGCAGTCCCACCAACAATGTAGTAGAGTTCCCCTTTCTCCGCATCCTTGCCAACGTAGGGGTTCTTCATCTTAAAGTACATTGGAATCACCTAAGGGAGATTCTCAAAATACTCTTCCCCGGTCTGCACCCTTGGAAATTCTGTTGGAATTTATGTAGGATGAACTAGACAGCAGCAGTTTTCAAGTGCCCCTAATTTATTGAGAACCATTGCTGCAGTGATTTAAATGGATTATTGGTTACTGTAATTCTATGGATTTGCTCTGAGAGAGGCGAAAAGCCATTGAAGGGTTCTAATGACAGAAGAGGCAGAATCAATATTTTAACTAGTTCCCTCTAGTTGATCTGTGAAGAATATGAGCATGGGTAGGGCAAGGACCAGTTTAAACCACCTGTTTTTAACATTTTCCATAATGAACATGTGTAGTTTTTACATTAATAATAGAAATCTCTTATTTAAAAAAAAATTTTAAAACAAATTGGCAGCATATCTATTAATGAGAAATAGAGCATTATATTCTCTATTATTCATCTATTCTTCCAGATGTGTTTCTCAAGGAAAGATTATCATGATGGCAACTGATTGTGTATCATTTTGCTAACGCTTCCGTAAAGTGCCACAAACTGGGTGGCTTAAAAGTCCCAAATCCAGGTGTCAGCAGGGCTATGCTCCTTTGAGATGCTGGGTAGAATCCTTCCTTGCCTTTTCCTAGCTTCTGGTGGTGGGCAACAATCCTTGGCATTCCTTGGCTTCCAGCTGCATTAGTCTAATCTCTGGCCCTGCCATTCTCACATCATCTTCCCTGTGTCTTTGTCCAAATTTTGCTTTTATAAGGATACCAACTGTAGTGGATTAAAGCCTATCCTAATCACTTCACCTTAATTTGGTTAAATCTGCAAAGACTCTATTTCCAAATAACACCTCATTCTGAGGTATTGGAATTTAGGACTTCAACATACCTTTTTTGGGGGGACATAGTTCAACCCATACAGATTGGTTCTCATGAAATCTTTAATAATAAATAATAGAATTGGGATCATGTACCACCTTCTCTATCAAGGCAAAAATCTACAAAGAAAAAACAGAGCTATTCCTAAAAGTTGATAAAATTCTTGAAGGATGATTGACCTGAAAAGGAAAGTCTACATTATGTTTTTTGAACTCTAACTTTTTTTTACTCCTGCAGACATTTCTTAGAGAATGGCTGAAAACTCTATGAAAAGATTTCATTATTTTTGGTGACTTTCATTCATGGAATATGAATTTTCAGTGCTTTGGTGGGTTGATGTTGAAAGTTGGATCCTTTAGCCTTTATGGCCATATGACTCCTTTAATACAGGTTTATTGAAATTAGTCACCCACAACTTTCTGATGGGTTTCACAGTTCCAGAGTAGTGGGAATTAGAATCTTAATTACCATTGAATCTGAGAGGGTGCTTAAAACATGTCTAACCTGCTGAACAACTTCATTTACCCAGTGAAATCTTTTGTTTTCAGCATCAGAATGAAAATTATTAGGCTGACAGATGAATTATTTATAGGGTGGCTGAACTTGATTGTGCACTGGCTTTGAGAGCCAATAACAAGTTCCATAAAGAAAATCTTGAACAACACATAATGCTCAGCCTCAAGATAATCTGAGGCAAAGCAAATCCTTATCAAGAAGCCACTGGGGACCCAACTAACCAGGTCGAGCTGAAATTAATGCATTGACACACGTGCTGTACAAGGAAAGTGAGCATTCTGTTATGGGACAGACAGCAAAAGAACACCTACTTCTTGATATATTATCAAACATCATGTTTGGAATTACTCTAAAAGTACACACTGTAAAGTATAAACTTTTGACCCATCTATTATCTGGATGTTAAATAACTCCAAATTCATTTATTTCCACTAATCAGCTGCCACACATTTTTCTCCAGCTTCTGCCATCTGCTTTTAATTACCAAAATAGTTTGCAATCCAATTTGAGATGATAAAAAGTTAATTGTCACAGGCTTTCAGCTTACAGGTGTAGTCAAAAAGAAAATAAATAAGCAGATTGATTTAGTTTCAAAGAGAATCACACTCACATGAATCCAGAACATTGCCAAAATTACCTTATTTCTTGGACATTTTGAGAGTTCGTAAAAGAAATCCACTCCAAATAAACAGCTGTAAAATAAAATTGGACTAACAAATAGTGTTATTTTGGACAGGATGGTTGAAATAAAGTTAAAAAGACCCAAACAGATTTCATGAAGAAAAGTATGACTATAAAGAAAAATAATGCCCTCTCCAAGAGCAAGAACTAAAACTGAACATCTGAAGTTAAATAGCATAATTGTTTGAATACCTAATAAGTTTACCTTTATATCATATTCACATAAGTTTTTGGGAAAAGAAAACCAAATGCTTGGTTTTAATTTTCAAATAAGAAGAAATCAAGGGGGCGCCTGGGTGGCTCAGTGGGTTAAAGTCTCTGCCTTTGGCTCAGGTCATGATCTCGGGGTCCTGGGATTGAGCCCCGCATCGGGCTCTCTGCTCAGCGAGGAGCCTGCTTCCCCCTCTCTCTCTCTGCCTACCTCTCTGCCTACTTGTGATCTCTTTCTGTCAAATAAATAAATGAAGTCTTTAAAAAAAAAAAATCAAGGTAAGAAAGAGAAATGAAATTAAGTTTGCTGAGAGTGTCTCATGCTTTCATATGTCACAAATTTGGTCTGCAAACAGTCCTATGGAGATTATTTATTCCATTTTAAAGATAAGAAAACTGAGCCTCAAAGATAAATTTAAGTCAAATCTAGGGCACTCTGTTATTGATGGGTATCTTCTACTGCCTGATTAACATAGGATGGACAGCAGAAAAACTTGATAAAAAAATAATAGTTCATTTTCCATTATT
>JAQQSY010004591.1:0-12219 GCA_028646535.1 Procyon lotor
AAGGAAGTACAGAAAGACAAAAAATAGAAAAAAAATCAAACTCTACAAGAATTTGTAATGTGACTGAAGAGGAATCTTCAAAGAGTTGTGATCCTTTTAGTTTATGGAGTACAGAAGAGAAGGAAAAACTCTTACTATGTGTGGCAAAAATTTTTCAAATTCAGTTTCCTTTATATACTGCTTACAAGCATAACACTCATCCTACTATAGAGGTATGTAAACATAGGTATTGTGAATGTTAAGTAACACCAAGTTACCATTATGTTGACAGTTTCTCACTTAAGAATAAATATGAAGACAGTTACTGTTGATGGAAAATTTATAAAAATCACGATGGTTAGGAAAAGTATTCCAGTTTTCTCTAAACCATTTCTGCAGCAACTTGGGTTGAGCATTTTGCTTAACACAGTCTTATTAGGGAAAGATTTACACATTGAACTCATAAAAGTTAAACCGTCAGTGATCTAAACATTCTGCCGATACACATTTATGCTCTACTTACTATGACACTTTCAGAAAGTAGTAATTGAGGAAAAAGAAGCATGTGGAATTTTGAATTTCATTCTCAGAAACATTGGTAACAGAATTTGGATTTCTTTTCATTAAGAAAACATAACAAATATTTCTTAATTACAGTATTAAATGATAGTACTATCTTTTATAAATCAAGATGCTCGATTCATTCCATTAATGATACTTTTACAACTTTTCCAAGAGTTTAGAAACCCACCTTAGGTTTATTTAGATAATGGCATTGCTTTGTATACATCATAGCAATTGAGACAGTTATAAGATAATGTATTATATAAGTGGCATATATATGAAACAAGAGATTTCATATTTCTTAGGATTCTCTGAGTAGTCTGGGCAATTCTTCTCTTGGTTTTATGTGGCCTCACTTAGGCAGTTGTATTTACTTTGAAAGTTGGAAGACTTTGAAGGTCCAGCGTGGTATCACATGTCTGATGGTTGGTGCTGAGTGTTGTCTAACTAAGGCTCCTTGGATTTTCTCCATATGGCCTCTCATTCTCTACTAGAGTTGACTGTCTTCTTTTCAGAGTAGTCTTAGCATTGATCCAGAAAGATGATATGTGTAAGCTGTAAGGCGTCTTAAGGTCCAGCTTGTGAAACAAAGACACAGTATAAATTTTGCCACATTCTCTTGGTTGAAATAATTAATAAGGGCAGCCTAGATTGAAATGGGTATGAAGTACAGTTCATCTCTGGAGGGTAGGAGAGGTAACATTTCATTTTAAACTTTAACATATCTACCACATGCTTTTAAAAAACCTATTTTCTCTGGCTTATTTGTTCTATAACCTTCATGCTGACTTCTTTAAATTTCTTTCTTCATCTTGGAAAAAAAAATAGTCCTTTACTGAAAATGCTTTCACATTCAATTGAGACCACTTAAAAACACAGCCCAGGAGGTAGATATTTCCCCTATTGGAATTCTATATAAGAATATTTTAAATCAGATTGTGCTCTGCCTTCTAGAATTCTTAGTCTGTGGTTTTTCCTTATAGAATCTTTTAATGAGTCTTATTTAAGATATTTAGTAAACATCCTAAAAAAAGTCAGCTCAGAATCCTTTTTCCACAAATGGGATCTATTTGTACAAGCCAGTGAAATTTAATCTAAGAACACCACGTGAATAGTGTTTTTAATGCCTTAAATTGATGATTGATATACGCTGAAAATAGTCCAGATATGTGAAATTCATGCAGTTTTTCTTTATGCTAAGTTTCTTAATAAAATTAAATTTTTGCAGTTCAAAATCTCTTAACAATAGAACCATGGCAATACCAAATCTGCTATTTTCTTCCTAAAATCAGTTTACCCACCAGTTTGCCATTTTTAAAAATCATTAGGAAAAAAAATAATCTCCAAATGTAAGCCTAGTCACACTGCCGAACTTTCTCTTTTGAAATAAAGTGCTTCAGTATTACTCTTCTTGAGGACCATTCCATGTGACTATTTTGTTGACAGCAATAGTTTCATGAGGTCTTTGAGGTAAAATTCTGGGAAAAAACCTCAAAAAACAAACAAAAAAAACCCAACCCCCCCCCCCCCCAAAAACCCCCTCAGATAAAATGTAATATAGTGTTACACAGAATTTTCTCCTTCATACAGAATTTGTGTGTTTCTGTAATACTCTGTTCATAATATAGCCTTTTCCCAGGTTTCTAGGAAGTTAGTAATGATTTGTTACAAATACTTGAAAACTTTGTAGTTTCTATCCTAGTGGCCATGTGGTTAAATGGTAACAGTCCTATTTAACCTTGATTTTAATTTGATTTTGACTTTTCTAAAGAGGCACAAATTGGCTAAAGCTATTTATTTTTAAAAAAGATTTTTATTTTATTTGTCAGAGAGCACAAATAGGAGCAACAGGCAGAGGGAGAAGCAGGCTCCCCACTAAGCAAGGAGCCCCATGTGGGGCTTGATCGCAGGTCCCTGGGATCATGCCTGAGCTGAAGGCAGATGCTTAACTGACTGAGCCACCCAGGCATCCCTGGCTAAGACTCTTTAGAAGATGATTCAGTACTCATGTGATAGTATTTAGATAGCTGTGACTTTAAAACTTAGTCAACCATCTTATTTTATATAAGAGGGAACTGGCTTTTTTTTTTCTCCTTTTTTTTCCTTTTTAAAGTTTATTTACTTAAATAATCTCTGTACCCAGCGTGGGACTTGAAGTAATGACCCCAAGATCAAGAGTTGTATGCTCCTCTGACTGAGCCAGCCAGGTGCCCCAAGAGGGAACTGGCTTACACAGGTTAAAAGTTTTGGTCAGGTTTGCATAGCATATTGCTAAAAGAGTTGTAGAATTCAGTTCATTCTGCTATACTGCTTCTCAATCACTTAATCTCTGTAGCTATTGTATCAATTGCCAGGAGAAAGATGAGAACTCAGAGCCTCTCTTCCCCATCCCTTCCTGTCTGTATCCTTTTCTTTTCTCTCAAAGCTGACAGTATTTTAAAAGATGTAATTAGAAATACGTATTAGTTCACGTTAAACCTTTTTTGGAGGGCAGGGAGCTGTTCCATTCTTTTTTTGTTGTTTCGTTCTTTTCTTGATCCTGAATCAGTGTGTAATTCTATAATGTATTGCCCTAGTATTTTAAGTTTTTATTCTAAGTAAAGTGAAAAATGAGTATAATTAAAGAAGAGAAACCACTGCGCTTGTTAAATGTGTCTGTAATATGATTAGGTAGACTAAATATGTACATTATATTCCAAATTTCTGAACCTAATTTGGTTTTCTCTTTCCACTTTCCACTGACTGTTTTCATTTACTTTATTAAATTAAAAAATATTTTAAATTCACCCTTTTAATGTATACAATTTAGTAAGTTATAGTATATTCCTACAGTTGTACAACCTATCACTACTGTCTAATTCCCATATGGATGTCTTCTTTTTAACCAAAAATTGTATTCCTAATCCCCTGACTTTGAGGTTTTTATAGTTTGATTATGGGGCAGCATTTGTTTAATTAGATGAATTACTTTTTGGATACTCATTTATTTCTTTATTTTCTCTTTTAAAGTAATAGATTTCTTTTTACTTCTGGAAATAGAATGGCACTATCTTATTTAGTAAATGTGAGATTTTTCTGAAAAGACAAAAACTGAACAGATAGGTTTCTTAAGGCCTTAAATTAGAACTTTTCAAACAAAAATGAAAAACGATGTTGATTAAACTTTTAGGGAGGTTTCCTAGTGTTGTTCTCACTGTTGTTACCTTATCTATAGATATGTGTTAACTCTTTATATACTACTTAAACTGAGATTGTAATGACACCTTAAGGTAATGTCTTCCTGTATCCAGAAGAGAAATAAGAAATGGTAAAATAGTTCTTCTGTGTAGTCAAGATAGTTGTAACCAAATCGATGAGCAACATTTTGCACATCAGAATAGAATTTTGTTAGGACATTTTCTAGCTGTGTCTATTATGGGCACTAGAAATTTTTACTCCATTCTAAAATTACAGCCTGGTTTACATGGCCCATGAATCTGTATTCAGTACCCCAGGTGTTCTTACATTGTGGACTTGTTGAAGACAAAAGTTTTGGTGAGAATAATTTAAAGCTTTAATTGTGGTCCTGCTAGTAAAAGCTCAGGAATAGACTTAGGTTTAATAATTTGATTTAACATGTGTTTTGACCTGTCTGAGGGCAGTTTTTTGATCATTTGGATATGTGAGAGTTTTATATGATGCCCTGAATCATTTGTTTTCTAACTTTATTTCAGCAATAGGATTTAAATAAAGCATGTAACATCAGTGAATGACAGGTTTCTTTGGCAGCTAACTTTCTTCAGGTGAAAGTATCCAGCTTTCTGATTATAAAAGTAACAAATTCATTGTGACTAAAAATTACAGAATATACAAATATAGATAGACTTAAAAAAAACCTCGAACCTGACTTCTTTCTCCATCTCATAAAAACCATTGTTAGGAAATTAGCTCAGATTATTTCTGGACATATAAAAAGTAATGGAAATCAGATAGTGTTCATAAATCCTGAATTTTAAAAATGTAATACAAGATACTCTTTCTACGCCTGTACATATGGGCCCACCTTAGCTTTTTAAAGGAATAACTTACCATAAAAATCAGTTGCTTAAAGTATGTAATTTAATTTTTTTAGTCAATGTACAGAGTTATATAACCATTCCCACATTTCACTTTTAGAACTGTTCAGTCATCTCAAAAAGATCCCTCATGGCATTTCACCTTATTTTTGAAAGCTGCATGAAACACTGGATGGTTACACTATTATTTAATTAATTACCCATCCAATGGATGGGTATTTGTTTCTAACTTTAAGATATTATAAAGAATTTCAGGGAGCATCATTAAACATTTTCCAGCACTACCTTTATTAGTTGTTGGGATAAATAACCAGAAGATGAATTGCTGGGTCAAGGGAATGTGCATTTTTTTTTTCTTTTTAAAGATTTTATTTATTTATTTGACAGCGATAGATCACAAATAGGCAGAGAGGCAGGCAGAGAGAGAGTGGGAAGCAGGCTCCCTGCTGAGCACACAGCCTGATGTAGGGCTCAATCTCAGGATCCTGAGATCATGACCTGAACCAAAGCCAGAGGCTTTAACCCACTGAGCCATCCAGGCGCCTGGGAATGTTGATGTTGGTATTTCAAATGCCATAAAATGGCATTTTAAATGTTGATAGCTATAGCCAAATTGTCCTTCAACAAGGTCCTTATCAGTTTCTGTTCTTACCAGCAATGGACGAGTACGCTTTCAAGTAGTTTAAATCATATGTATACAAAGCACATTGTGTACTTCTGAGTGTACATCTGGGCAATTGCAGAGCGAAGTTTTAAACCACTTAACAGGACACCTGGGCGGCTCAGTCAGTTAAGTGTCAGCCTTCGGCTCCTGGGATCGAGTCCCAATCTGGCTCCTGCTCAGCAGGGAGCTTGCTTCTCCCTCTCCCTCTGTTGTGATCTCACTTGCTCTCTTTCTCTCTGTCAAAGAAAGAAAATCTTGAAAAAGAAAAAAAAAAAAAAAAAGAGAAAACCCACTTAAATAAGTTATAATCTATTTTTGTAACAGTTATCTCAGTTATTTATAGAAACATTGTTTAAAAGGCAAAATAATACAGAGTACATGGCATAGAAAGCCTTTAGAGAAGGCTTAAAATATATTTTAGAACTGAACCTTTACTAGTTTCAGTTAGGAATAATGTTATTCGTGATGGGAAACAATTGCAAAACCTATTTCAGGTTTTATAAACGTAATCTTTAGAATATTTTTTTTGAGTATAGTTGACACAGAAAATTGTATTTTTTTAAGAGATTATTATTATTTTATAGGGTAACCTAATGGTGTTTACTTTTTTTTTTTTTTTTTTTTTTTTGTAAATCAGGATATATCAACCCAAGAAAGCAACATACTAGGGGCATTCTGTGATATGAATGTAAGTATTCATGTTTTTCTTCTCAGGTTTATGGAAAATTTGGTTTTTGTTCATATAGGTCTTTGAGTTTATTTTTATGTCTCATTGGTATCTTTTCCATATTGGTAATAAAATGAAAATTATTCCTGATGAGTTTTAAAATATTTTTTTTCCTCAGGATGTAGAAGTACCATTGCACTTGCTTCGTTATGTATGTTTATTTTGTGGGAAAAATGGCCTTTCTCTCATGAAGGATTGCTTTGAATATGGAACTCCTGAAACATTGCCGTTTCTTATAGCACATGCATTTATTACAGTTGTATCTAATGTAAGTATTGTTTGGAATTGGTTTTAATCTTACGAATAATGTCTAGGATTTTAATAACAAGAATTTTATGTCCAAAAAAGACAAGTTTTGAGTTATTTGGTGCATGTACAATAGTTTTTTTCTGGATTATATTTTGAAAAAATCGAGTACAGAAATCTTTTTAAAAAGATTTTATAATAAAAATGGAACTTGTATGAATTTTTTTGAATTTGTATAAGTTAATGAATTTAATTAAATGAGTAAATTTAGCCATTTACTCCTTTCTCTAAAATATAAGATAGGTAGCTGTTCACAAAAGTCTTAATTTTAATTTTCCTTCTCTGGGATTATAATTTTTTTTGTCTGGGAAATTTTTGGCTTTTTAGATTTTGGTTAGCTTAGGGTACTACTACAGTGTGCCTGGCTTTCCTCTGTATTACAAGACCTCATAACATTTTTCTGCATTTGTAAAGAAGATTAATGATTTTATATGTTGTGAATGTCTGTTACTGTGAAGCATAATAAATATAGAAGCAGAGATACTTTGTTTTTTTGTGCTTCCCAGATACTGAGATTTTAACGAAATGATGGTTTGTGGCAACCTGTGCTGAGCGTTATCAATCGATGCCATTTTTCCAATAGCATTTGCTCCCTTTGTGTCTGTTTCATTTTGGTAACTCTTCACTTGATCTTAGCCAAAAGGCCGAGAAGCAGTCATTTTGGTAATTCTTGAAACATTTCAAACCTTTTCATTATTCTTTTTTTTTTTTTTTAATTTTTAAAAAAAATTTTATTTATTTGACAGAGAGCGATCACAAGTAGGTGATCAAGAGATCACAAGTAGGCAGGCAGAGAGAGAGGGGAAGCAGGCTCCCTGCTGAGCAGAGTGCCCAGTGCGGGGCTTGATCCCAGGACCCTGAGCTGAAGGCAGAGGCTTTAACCCACTGAGCCACCCAGGCGCCCCCTTTTTCACTATTCTATCTGTTCTGGTGGTCAGTGATTACAAGTCATTGAAAGCTCATACGATGGCTAGCATTTTTTTTTTTTTTTAAGATTTTATTTATTTATTTGACAGAGAGAGATCACAAGTTGGCAGAGAGGCAGGCAGAGACAGAAGGGGAAGCAGAGGCTCCCTGCTGAGTGGAGAGCCCGATGTGGGGCCGATCCCAGGACCCTGAGATCATGACCTGAGCGAGAGGCATAGGCTTTAAGGCGCCCCAACATTTTTTAACAATAATTTAATTCAGATTTGTACATTATTTTTATTTTTTAAATTTTTATTTTTTTAAAGATTTTATTTATTTATTCGACAGAGGGAGAGATCACATGTAGGCAGAGAGGCAGGCAGAGGGAGAGGGGGAAGCAAGCTCCCTGCTTAGCAGAGAGCCCGATGTGGGGCTCGATCCCAGGACCCTGAGATCATGATCTGAGCCGAAGGCAGAGGCTTTAACCCACTGAGCCACCCAGGTGCACCTGTACATTATTTTTAGACATGCTACTTCACACATAATAGACTACTGTATGGTATAAACACAACTTTTATGTGTATTGGGAAACTAAAAAATTAACTTGCTTTATTGTGATACTAACTTTTGGGTTGCCACGAATCTGTAGATCAGTTTGGGGAGAATGGTTATCTCTGCAGTATTGAGACTCCTTAGCTGTAAGTATGTAAATGTGTTTTATTTACATGTTCGTAAATTTCTCTTATAATTTTCTGTGTTTCCGTATAGATGTATTTACTATATGTTGTTTTTCTTAATAATTTTTATTTATTTTTATATATTTTTATTTATTTTTGAAGTAGGCTTCACGCCCAGTGTGCAACTGAGACTCATGACCCTGAGATCACAAGTCTCATGCTGTACAGACTGAGCCAGCTAGGCACCCCCAATTATAATTTTTTAAGTATTTTATTTCATCATGATAAATACACTTTTCAATTCCCATCCTCTATATCCCTCATACCTCCACTCCCATTGCTTCTGATAAATGTAAGTTCTCGGTAGTTGAGAGTCTCTGGTTTTGTCTCTTTCCCATTTTACTCATTTGTTTTGTTTCTTAAATTCCACAAATGAGTGAGATCATATGGTATTTGTCTTTCTCTGATTTATTTAGTTCAGCATTATACTCTCTAGCTCTATCCATGTCATTGAAACTGGCAAAATTTCATTCTTTTTTATGGCTGAGTAATATTTCATTCTATATGTGCTACATGTTCATTCATTTGTCATTGGGCACTTGGGCTGCTTCCATAGTTTCCTTATTGTAAGTAATGCTGCAATAAACATAGGGGTGGGTATAGCCTTCTGAATTAGTGTTTTCATTTTTTTAGTAAATAGTAGTGTGATTACTAGGGTAGTTCCTAGTGTGATCCTAGGGTAATTCTATTTTTAATTTGTTGAGGAACCTCCATACTTTCTTCCACATTAGCTGCACCGGTTTGCATTCCTACCAGTAGTTGTATCCTCACCACCAATTGTTTCTTGTGTTTTTGATTTTGGCTATTTTGATAGGTGTGAGGTGATATCCCATTATAGTTTTGGTTTGTTTTCCTGATGATGAGTGATGTTGAGTGTCTTTTCATGTGTGTATTGGCATATGTCTTCTTTGGAGAAATGTCTGTTCATATCTTCTGCCCATTTTTTTTTTTTAATTTTTTTAAATTTTTTAAAAAGATTTTATTTATTTGACAGAGAGGAGAGAGATGACAGTCAGGCAGAGAGGCATTCAGAGAGAGAGAGGGGGAAGCAGGCTCCCCGCTGAGCAGAGAGCCCCATGTGGGGCTCGATCCCAGGTCCCTGAGATCATGACCTGAGCCAAAGGCAGAGGCTTAAACCCCTGAGCCACCCAGGCGCCCCTCTTCTGCCCATTTTTAATTATTTTTTTGTGTATGTGTGTTGAATTGAATAACTTCTTTATATATTTTAGGTACTAACCCTTTATCAGATGTGTCATTTGTAAGCATCTCCCATTTAGTAGGTTGCCTTTTTTAGTTTTGTTGGTTGTTTCCTTTGCTCTGCAGAGACTTTATTTTGATGTAGTCCCAATAGTTTATTTTTGCTTTGGTTTCCTTTGCCTCAGGAGATGTAGAAAATGTTGCTATGGCTGATGTCAGAGAAATTACTGCCTGTGCCCTTTTCTAGGATTTTTATGGTTTTAGGTCTTATATTTGGGTTTTTAATCCACTTTGAGTTTATTTTTCAAGTAGAGTGTGAGAAAGTAGTCCAATTTCATTCTTTTGCATGTAGCTGTCCGGTTTTCCCAATACCACTTGTTGAAGAGACTGTCTTTTCCCCCATTGTATCTTCATTCCTTCTTCATGGAAGATTAATTGATGATACAATTCTGGGCTTTCTGTTGTATTCCATTGACTTACGTGTCTGTTTTTGTGTCTGTGCCATACTGGTTTTTGTTTTTTTTTTTTTAAGATTTATTTATTTTAGAGTACACCAGCAAGTTGAGGGGCAAAGGAATAGGGAGATAGAGAATTCCAGGCAGACTCTGCACTGAGTGTGGAGCCTGACATGGGCCCGAGATCCCCACCCAAGATCACCACCCAAGTGGAAACCAAGCAGGTGGTCAACAAACTGAGCCACCCAGGTGCCCCCAGTACTATACTGTTTTGATTACTATTGGTTTGTAATACAACTTGAAGTTGTATTACCTGGAATTGTTTTACTTCCAGATTTGTTTTTCTTTTGCAAGATTGCTTTGGCTATATGAGGTCTTCTGTGGTTCCATACAAATTTTAGGATTGTTTGTTCTAGTTCTGTGAAAAATGCTGTTGGTATTTGCATAGGAATTGCATTACATCTGTAATTGCTCTGGATAGTATGGACATTTTAACAATGCTTGTTCTTCAAACCCATGAATGTGGAATGTCTTTTTTTTTTTTTTTTTTTTTTAAGATTTATTTATTTGACAGAGAGAGATGACAAGTAGGCAGAGAGAGGAGGAAGCAGGCTCCCTGCTGAGCAAAGAGCCGGATGCAGGGCTCGATCCCAGGACCCTGAGATCATGACCTGAGCTGAAGGCAGCGGCTTTAACCCACTGAGCCACCCAGGCACCCCAAGTGTGGAATGTCTTTACATTTCTTTGTGTTGTCTTGAATTTCTCTCATCAGTGTTTTATAGTTTTCAGAGTCTAGGTCTTTCATCTCCTTGGTTAAGAGTATTCCTAGGTATTTTATTATTTTTGGTGCAATTGTAAGTGGAGTTTTCTTGATTTCAATTTCTGCTGATTTATTATTAGTGTATAGAAATGCAGTGGATTTTTGTATGTTGATTTTTATGTCTTTTGATTTACTAGATTCATTATCAGTTCGAGTTTTTTGGTGGAGTTTTTAGGATACTGTATATATAGTATCATGTCATCTGCAAATAGTGAAAATTTCATTTCCTCCTTAACAATTTCGATACCTTTTTTTTTTTTCTTTTCTTGTCTGACTGCTGTGGCTAGAAGTTTTTTACAAAATGAGTAAAAGTGTTAAGAGTTAACTTCCTTGTCTTGTTCCTGACCTTAGGGGAAAAACCTCTCAAGTTTTTCACCTCTGTGTCTGGTGTTGGCTGTGGGTTTTCATATAAGGCCTTTATTATGTTGAGATATGTTCCTTCTAGACCTACTTTGGTGAAGGTTTTTACCTTCCAAGAATGGATGTTGTACTTTGTCACATACTTTTTCTGCACTTACTGAAATGATTGTACGGTTTTTATCCTTTCTCTTATTGATGTGATGTGTCATGGTGATTGGCAAATAATGAGTCATCCTGCATCCTGGGCAAAAATGCCACTTGATTGATGGTATATGATTTTTTTTTTAATGTTTTGTTGGATTTGCTTTGCTAATAATATTGTTGGGGATTTTTGCATCCATATTTATAAGAGCTATTGGCCTCTAATTCTTTTTTTGTGGTGTCTTTATCAGGTTTTTATATCAAGGTGATACTGGTCTCCTAGAATGAATTTGTAAGTTTTCCTTCCTCTTCTGTTTTGTGGAATAATTTGAGAAGAATAAGTATTAATTCTTTTTCTTTTTTTTTAAGATTTTATTTATTTATTTGGCAGATCACAAGTAGGCAGAGAGGCAGAGGGAGAGGGGAATTAGGATCCCCGCTGAGCAGAGAGCCCAATGCAGGGCTTGATCCCAGGACCCTGAGTTCATGACTTGAACCAAAGTCAGCAGCTTAATCCACTGAGCCACCCAGGTGCCTCATAATTCTTTAAATGGTTGGTAGAAATATCTGTGAAACCATCTCGTCATGGACTTGTGTTTCTTGGGAGTTTTTGATTACACATTCAATTTCATTGTTAGTGATTGGTCTATTCAAATGTTCTATTTCTGCTTTAGTTTTGGTAGGTTATATGTTTCTAGGAATTTTATCCATTTGTTCTTAGTTGTTCAGTTTGTTGGCATATAGGTTTTCATAATATTCTGTTAAAATTGTATTTCTGTGGTGTTGGTTGTTATTTCTTCTCTTTAATTAGTGATTTTGTTTCTTTAGGTACTTTTTTTTTTTTTTTTTTTTTTAAAGGAGTCATGCTGGAAGTTTATCACTTTTGTTCACCTTCTCAAAGTACCAGCTCCTGGTTTCCTCTGTTGTGTTGTTTCTTTTTAGTTTGCATATCATTTATTTCTGCTCTGATCTTTATTATTTCCTTTCTTTTCCTGGGTTTGGGTTTTGTTTGTTCTTTTTCTGGCTCCTTTAGGTGTAAAGTTATGTTTATTTGAGATTGTACAAACTTCTTGAGGCAGGTCTATATTGCTCTATACTTTCCTCTGAGATTTTTTTTTTTTTTTTTTTTAAAGATTTTATTTATTTGACAGAGAGAAACACAGCGAGAGAGGGAACACAAGCAGAGGGAATGGTAGCGGGAGAAGCAGGCCTCCTGCAGAGCAGAGAGCCCGATGCGGGGCTCGATCCCAGGACCCTGGGATCTGACCTGGGCCGAAGGCAGACGCTTAACGACTGAGCCACCCAGGT
>JAQQSY010004592.1:0-12219 GCA_028646535.1 Procyon lotor
CATTCTTGGCAGCTTTTGAACAAATTAGTGTACTGAAAGAATGGATAAAAGAGTAAGAAGTGTGTCAGAGAGAAAGGAAATCTGTGAACTCTCTGAGTGCCCGCTCCTTACTCTGTCTGGGAAGTCAAAGGCTGGTGGTGGAGTTCTCCTGGAAAACGTAGCCATTTCCTTTCCCATCTCAGTTTGAACCACACCACCTCAGGGGGCCTCCTCTGACTCTAGACCAGACTGGTCCCACCATCTCATGTGGTCTGCCAGTCATCTGCACTTGACCTTTTTTAACCCAGATTATACTTGTAATTTTTTGTTCAGCACCTGCCTCCCCTATTTGACTTTGAACTCCCTGAGGGCAGAGGGTGGGTCTACCTTGTTCACCACCCATATCACTTGGGAATCTTTTGTAGCAGAAGACCCAACCCAACCTAGATTAAGCAAAAAATACCTTTTTTTTTTTTTCTGCCCAAGTTTAGAGCTGGCTTTGGGAAAGCCTGGATGCAGGGATTCTGAATCCATATTTGATCTCTCAACCCCTCTATTCCACTTCATTTTCCTCCTTGGGATGGTTTTATTTTCAGGTTCTTCATGATGCCAAGACAGTTGTCACAACTCTGGCCTAGGATCTTTTCAGGGAGTAAGCACCCCTTCCTGGTGACCAAAGCAGCATTCTAAGAATTAATTCAGATTGGCTTGGCTTGAATAATATGCCCATCTGTGAAGCAATCACTGCAGTCTAGAGAGCTTGGTGCTTTCTGACTGGCCAGCATCATACACACAGCTCATCGTCCACCCCAAAGCCATTCCCTCTTCTTCCATGTTAACAGAAACCCATCACATATCAAGCAAGTGGGCAAGATGCTCAGGAGAAGTGACCCCTTCTTAATCCAGGTAACCATCCGCAGTAATCCTGTCCTCTTGGCATCGATTGGTTTAGAAGTATGCACTGACCCACTTCTGGCAAATAGGACATGATGCCAAGTGAGAGGCTTCCAGGAGAAATCTTCCTTCCTCTGACAAGTCACATCTGTAGGGGGAGGAGCTTCTTTCCCACCCCTTCTTGTCTTTGGTTATTATTGTGAGCAGGTGGGAAGTTTGGGGCTGCTACAGCCATCTTCCAACCCTGCGGTGAGATATTGCTGATGTATTGGGGATGGCAGAGTGGAAAATGTCTGCTCTTGGCTTCTGTGGTGTTTCCCTTCTACTGGCCTGAACCTGTGACTTTTTTTGAAGGACTGTCCACAGGCTCTTGGAGCCACTTTGACTGCACGCACAGAGCACCAGATTGCCTGGGATTTCGGTTCCTAGGGGAGCAGCCCATACCAAGAACAAATGCACAGGTGTGAAAGCCCAGCTCCTTGGCTTTGAACTGGGACAAATCCTGAGGCATACTTTTTACTCCAGAGTTCCCTGAAGGATCGGGCCAAGGCTTGGACTTGCTTGAAATCAACCTTCACTTGGCATCATCTTCCCTGTCCCGCCCTCCCCCCATCTCCCCACTAGAAGCCCCTGGGAGCACTTCCTTAATCAATCGCTTGCACACAAATCGTTAGCTCCTTCTGGGGGACCTGTCGCATCCCCGGGGCTTGCACATCCCAGCTGCTCTGTAAATATTTGTTGCCTGAGTGAATGAATACATGAATGGATGAACAAGCTGGGGAAATCACAGGCAGGTGGAATCCGAACAGGTTATTATACTAATTACAGGCTGTCTACTTTTTTCCCTTTGCTCTGTGAAACAGGTTGGCCCCTTGGGGAATTTCCCCAAAGCTTTTGAAGTGGACAGGGTGTCTTCTAAACAGTCTCATGGGCTTCCTAATTGGGCAGTCCATTAGAAGGTGAGGTCATCTCCCCCGGGGAAGGAGGAGAGGCCTTATCACTCAGGACCAGGGGCCTGGGGCAGGGACAAACCCTGCCCCAACATCTGCAGTGTCTGTCTGTTATGGGAGCGGCTGGAAGGAATGACCATTCTGGAATGAATCAACGAAACCTTTGACCTGAACTCTAGTTTAATTCACTCTTTCCCCTCCATTAGCTAGTGTAAGGGATGAGGGAGGCAGAAGGGGAGGGATAACATATTTTATTTTTATGGCATTTTTATTCCAAATGACCTGCTGGGTCAAACCCACTCTTCTTTCATGAATTATACATGAGAGGACTCCTTTTGTTTTTCTAATGGGTTGAGTTGAGTTCACCCTCTAGAAAGATTTTTAAATAAAATCAGGAATTTCAATTAAAGAGTTCACCTCTTGCTATATCAGTTGACATGGTTTTGATTGGGTCATCCCATAAATGCATCTCCGTTAGTAGAGTTTTCAAGCTTCCTAGGGTGTTAGAAATCCTCCAGCCCCATCCTCTTACTTTATACATGGGAAGACTAAGAACACAGAGATGGGAAATGACACGCCTAAGTTCACACAGCCGGTGAGAATCAATAGCTATTAAAAGACGGAAATGTTGGTGTATTTTACCCTCTCTTTATTTCTAGCCCCCAGTGTTCTTTTCTGCAAGGAAGCCTAAACAAATAATATAGTTGCCATGGCTGCAGAAAAAAAATTGCTCTGAATCTAGTGGCATAAAGCAGTTCCTTGCTATGCTCCTAGAGTATGTGGATTGGGAATTTGACAGAGCACAATGAGGATGGCTTCTTTTTGCTCCATGGTGTCTAGGCACACAGCTGAAAGAGCCAAAGCCTTGAGGCTGCGTTCATCTAAAGTCTCTTTCACATGAGCAGAAGTTCATGCTGTCTGTCGGCTGAGACCTGCTGTTGGCTGGAATGTCCATATGTGGTCTCTCCATGTGGTCTGGCCTTCCTTACAAACATGGCGGGCTGGGTTCCAAAGGAAGAGTTGAGAGAGGGAGATGAGGGGAGTGGGCAGAGATCCATAGATGGATGAATTGGTGGAAATTGTGTCACTTTTTATAGACTGAAAGTCACACTGTATTCCTTGTACAACATTCTGTTGGTCAAAGCTGTTATGAAGTCCTCCTGGTTTTAAGAGGAAGGAAGGTAGATCCCATATATCAATGGAGGAGTGTCAGTTACATTGTGAGAGAGCATATTGAATTGTGTCTATATATTGTTGCAGCCACCTTTGGAAAATTCACTCTGCTACAAGAGGGTTAGGGCTAGTTCCCATTAAGTTTTGCTGAATTGTTTACTTAGGATCTATCTTTTCTGCTAGACTATAATTTCCTAAAAGGCAAGATATATGTCTGTCTTGTTTGCTAATATGTCTCAGTGTCCAGCATAGTTGCAGCTGACTCGGGGTAAGAACTTAGTACATTTTTTTTTTAAAGATTTTATTTATTTATTTGACAGAGAGAGAGATCACAAGTAGGCAGAGAGGCAGACAGAGAGAGAGGAGGAAGCAGGCTCCTCGTTGAGCAGAGAGCCTGATGTGAGGCTTGATCTCAGGACCCTGAGATCATAACCTGAGCCGAAGGCAGATGCTTAACCATCTGAGCCACCCAGGCACCCCTACATTTTTGTTTGGAAAATACGTGTCAAAAAGAAAGTCTGTTGGCTAAAAATAGACTCATAGATTTCCCTTCTCCTCTTGTGACATTTCCTTTTCATTAAGAACTTGAATACTAGGGGCATCTGGGTGGTTCGGCCAGTTGGGCATCTGCCTTCAGGGCTCGTCATGATCCCAGGGTCCTGGGATTGAGCTCTGCATCAGGCTCCCTGCTCCATGGAAAGCCTGCTTCTCCCTCTCTCTCTGCCTGCTGTTGCCCGTGCTTGTGCTCTCTTTCTCTGTCAGATGGATAAATAAAATCTTAAAAAAAAAAAAAGAACTTGAATATCACCACCATCTTCTCTAGAGAGTTGATTGATTGATCCATTCATTCATGTTTGACACATGGAAGAGGTCCTTAACTAAGTCTTGGAGTGGGCAGAGAAGTTGTGCCGGGGGGAGTGATGGATGTAAGAGGAAGTCTAGAGGATGAACAAAAGGAAGCTGAGGGAAGAGGCAGGAGGAAGGGCACTCTAGGCAGAGGGAGCAGTCTATGCTAATTGGAGACAATCATTTGGTGTGGCAAGTGTGTAGAATTTGAGAGAAGAATGGCAAGAGGTGGGTGAAGCTAGAGGGGCAAGCAGGGGCTGGGTTGTAACCAGGCCTTCAGTGCCTCCCCAGGGAGTCTGACTTATCTCTTAAGAACAGTAGGAAGCAACCCAATAAAATTTGTGTTTAGAGGGCATGTCTGCAGAGTGGGTGATGGATTGGAGTGGAACAAGGCGGGAGGCTAGCTGGCGCATGGTTGGCAGAAATCCAGACGTGAGATGATGGGGGCCAGAGCCTCAGTGGGGATGGTGAGAAATGGGCGATATTTCCAAGGAGGCCAAATGATGAAATGGATGTGGGGGTGAGAGAGAGCTGGGCCAGTTCTTGGTCTCTGGGTTAGGCCAGTGCATAGCTGGCGGTACTGGGCTGCAAGCCAAGAAACCCTAGGGAAGAAGTAGCCTTGGGGGGCAAGGTGCTGTGAGGAGTTCAGTATTTGGGGCATGATGATGAGTCCGAGATGCCAGGGTGATTGCCTGAGTGAAGATTCCAGGAGACATTTGAGTTCACAAAACCACAACTCAGCAGAGTGGTCTGAGCTGTGAATCTGGCCTGGGGACCGATGGAGAGATGGAAACTGAAGCCCGTAGGCTTGCATGGGTTCGCGGTGGGAGAATGAGCACATTGGAGGGGCAGAGAGCCACAGAGACAGCAGTTTTCAAGAGGGAGGCAGTCAGTGGTACCCAGTCATCTGAGAAATGACAGAGGGAAAGGAGGGACATTGTCCACAGGACTGAACAAAAGAAAAGTCATTGGCAACTCTCACGAGGACAGTGCCCCTGAGAGAGACAGGAAGAAGCCTGATGACAGAGTCGTGGGATAAAGAGGAGGTGAGCATGATGAATTGAAAGCAGGAATGAATAGCATTCTAGTAAAGTCTTGACTTGCCTCCTTCCAGGTCTGGTAATTCTGGAACACTGGAGTGGATTTGTCAAACTCCCAAAGAGCAGCCAGGAGGGTTCTTTCCCACTCAGCTCTCTCTGTCCCAGAAAGTAACCTATGTGTGGGCTGTCTCCTGCGTCCCTCCCTAGCAACCAGCATTTGTATTTAAATTCTTGGAGGAGGGGCATTCTCATTTTTCAGCCATCAACACACTTCTGTGGTCACATCTGTTGTTTTTGTCTGCACAATAGCCATTTATCAGCATTTGGCTAATAGCATCCCAGTCGGGGGAGGGCTGACCCCTTTTCTTTGGTTCCACCGGTGACACCTGTCCCAAGGCCGATCTATAAGACTCAGGCCTGAGATTTTTTGGAAACTATTGGGAAAGAGAAGCACTCTTTAGGCAGGGTTGGCTTTCACCTAGAGATAGGCTGTCTGCACAGAGGAAAGCGAATCAGGGACATAGAGAGAAAAACAGTCTCAATGACAATTCTTGAACTCCTGGATCCAGCCTTGCCTGAAGACACTTAATCCCTGGATTTTTCAGTTACCTGAGCCAGCAAATTCTCTCGTTCATTCATTCACTCACTCATTCATTCACTCATTCATTCATTTGTCAGAAAGGGCTGTATGAATTCCAGTACTGAATGAGTAGTCCCAAGAGGAGCGAACTGCCAAGACGTGGGGCCTCAGGGTGGGGTTGGTGGAAGAGGTTTACTTGATTCTCTCAGGCATTTCACTGGACATTTCACTCACCAAGTTGCTCCCACCTTAGGAATCTCCCTCTCCTTTTTGCAGTCAGCCCCTTCATTGTTTCGACTTGTATTCCTTTTTGCACACCCATCCTTGCTCAAAAACATTACCTGAGGTGCACGGATGCTGTGCTGAAGGCGGGCCCTCTCTCACCCCCAGAAGCGACACACATGCTTATTATCCTTAATAGGAGACACTCCCAGAGCCCACGCTGGGAGACGGGGTGTTTGTAGGGACCCCTCCGTGTCCAGTGTGTGTGCGTCCAGTACTTGCTGACAGCCAGTGCCCGATTCCAGACCCCCTCCCTCCGGGACCACACACCCCACGTGTACAACAACCATTTCACCAGTACAGACGCGTGTTCATTTGTTCAGAACATGAATTAATCATGCCAGGAGATTCCCAGCCGCTGGACCAGGTTTTGCTGTGTTAGCAATAAACATCCCTTCATCCTGTCACCACAACCTGAAGGGAAAACAGAGGTCCAGAAGTCTCCGAGGCAATGAAGGGACTCCATGGGTCACCCATGGCAGAGGGAGGGGGAAGGAAGTGACACATTCTTTGTTTTTTCCTCCTCCTTCCCCTTATCAGCTGTGATCTTCGTTTCCTCTCTCTCTCTCTCTTTTTTTTTTGCTTCTGAGTATGCTTCCTACCTAAAGGCTTCAGTTGCACAGATCACGTTTTCTGTCCAGCCTCCAGGCCGAGGGCTCACTGTTGGCATGGGCCCAGAGCATGACATCTCCGGAGGGCGGGGCTTGCGTGCTGCAGCTCAGGGCTTGCCAGAACCACCCGGCATCATTTCCTAGCTCTGCTCATTTGGAATTCTCAGGCTTAGGGGGATTTCTCCCTCCTCTCTCCTCCCTCCTTTCTTGCCTCCCTCTGACTCACTCTACTTACCTCCTCCTGCTCCTTCTCTTCCCGCTCCTCCTCCCTCTCCCTTTCTCCTTCTCTCTCCCACCTCCTCTTACAGCTTTATCTTTCCTCCTTCACTTCTTCCCTCCTCCCCTCCATCCTCCTAACCTCCTTCCTTCCCCCTATTTACTTTTCCTGCCTCTGTCTTCCCTTCTCTCTTTCCTTCTTTCCATCCTTCTCGTTCCTTTTACTCTGCTTACCCCCTCCCCCGACGACTCTGTGGTTCCAGTGAAATGTGAACGAAGGGAATAATACTGAAAAGCAGCCAGGCTCAGCCAATAAATCCTCTAATGCTTGTAATAGTTTCATGTTCTTCATGTTCATCCTAGTTTAAGAGTTTAATCAACATCTTGGAAATACTTGTGATTTACTCCATGAGCTCTAATTTGAGGCATGGCAAGTCCCTCCCTGTCCTCCTCCCTCCCTTCCTCCCTTCCTCCCTCCCTCCCTCCCTCCCTTCCTCCCTTCCTTCCTTCCTACCATTTATTCAATAAATATTTTTTGAGGGTCTATTCACATCAAGCCTTGGGCTAAATGCTGTCTATAGTAAATAGAAAAAAGGACATTATCCCTCTTCTGATGTGTTTACAGTCTAGTGTGAGAGGCAGATTTTCACCATAGATCACAAATGAATGTATTCTCATGACTTCAATGAAAGTTCTGAATTTCCATGGGTTCTAAGTGGAGGGAGTGACCCTGACTATGGAGGTGTGGAGGCTTCCTTAAGGAGCTCGTGTGAAGGATGGATTCTCTAGGTGGAGAGAAGAGGAATGAAAATGCCAAGTAGAGGGAACAGAATGTGCAAAGGTCCTGGGGTGAGAGGAAGCAAGTCACTTTCACAGAATTTGACAAGAATAGTATGGCTGGGACAGAGTGGGAAAAATGAGCCAGAGGTCAGCAGTGCTCAGATGCTCAGAGCTACTATCTGAGGTGAGAGTTTGGGTCTTATCTCCAAAAGCAAGGGGATGTTATTGAAGAGTTTCACCTGGACACAGAGATGTCATAATCAGTTTGGCTGCTGGAGTAGTCAAGCTCAGGACAGGTTCTTTGGGTGAGCCTTCTCTAGTCTCGGTGATTTAGGTAAGCAGGGAAGAAGCAGATAGGGTCAGATGCAGCATTAGTGTCCTAGGGCCTGGATTGGGGTCAGAGAACTGCTCAGCCTTCCCCAAAGGGAGATTATACTGCCTGCAGACCTCCTGGTGGGTTAGAGGGCCCTATCAGATGAGGAAGGTGGAAGGAATATAGCTAAGAACTTTCGGCTTGGACTTAGCCAGATCTGGCTTTGCTATTTATCAGCTATGAGACCCTGGACAGTTTTACATCCTTTTGGAGACTATTTCCTTATCTGTAAAAGAGGGCAATAATAGTAATAAATGTGTTGTTTTTGTCTCCCTATCATCCCTTTTTCATGGTAGTTAGGAAATTAACATTGCATGTGGTTCTGGTGGGACTGGCAATCTCTGTGACCCATCTACCCATTGGACACATGACCCAGGCCCAACCAAGCATCATGCCCCATCTCCCTGTCCCCAGGGATTGGTCTAAGGGAGTGGCCCAAGTAAGCCTAACCAGAGACCTGCCATGGGATCTGATCTTGGGCTGTTGGGAGAAGAGGGTCTCTTGGTTTTAGATTATAAGCTATGAGATGAGGTGCCTGGGTGGCTCAGTCGGGTAAGCATCTGACTCTACATTTTGGCTCAGGTCATGATTTCAGGGTTGTGAGATCAAGCCCCGCATCCGGGTTCTGCACTGGGTATGGACCCTGCTTAAGGTTCTCTCTCTCTCTCCCTCCCTCTCTTTCTGGCCCTTCCTCTCTCTCTCTCTCTCTCTAACCCCCCCAAAACAAACAAACAAACAAACAAACAAACAAAATCATGAACTGTAAGAGCATAGGCTTGTCCACTTTTCCTGGGGAAAAAAAATCAGGGAGATTAGTAGGGGAGGGAGAGGAGAGAGAGAATAATAAGGGAGGGGAGAGGAGAGTAAGAGAGAGAGAAAGAAAGAACTTTCATACTCTGGATGCAACAATTTGTGAAGCCTGGAACACTCCTTGCAGTTCTCAGTTAATGAGCCTGTCGGTGCCCATTCTGGCTTAAGCCAGTTTGAGTTGGGTTTCGTCACTCACAGTGGATGTGTTGTGACCAAGACGCTGTGTCTCTGGGTTTTTGCGAGTGTTCATTCAGCGAAAGCGCCAAATGTAAAAGTAAAGGGCCTAGCATGCAGAGTGCTCAGTCATCACTAGCTAGGGATTTTGTTCAGATAACAATTCATAGCTGTGGGGCGCCCGGGTGGCTCAGTCGTTAAGCGTCTGCCTTCGGCCCAGGTCAGATCCCAGGGTCCTGGGATCGAGCCCCGCATTGGGCTCCTTGCTCCGCAGGAAGCCTGCTTCTCCCGCTGCCATTCCCTCTGCTTGTGTTCCCTCTCTCGCTGTGTTTCTCTCTGTCAAATAAATAAAAAATCTTTAAAAAAAAAAAAAAAACAATTCATAGCTGTAAGATACATAACTAGAGTGCATCCTGCTTCTCCCTCTGGTGTGCGGTCTCATATTGCCCCACAAAGGGCTATGTGCCACCTTAACGATCCTATGTAAAAGCCTCAGATAGTGACCTGAGTTCCTCTTCCCAACTACCCTTTCTCCCTCTGGAATTGGTGACTCCTGTGTCCCTTGGGGCTTTCTTGAAGTGACAGTGGCAGCAACAAGAGAACACAATGACATGAAGGATGTGACTGTGTTTAGACCATTCTCCTACTTCAGACCAGCTGGTTTCCCATGACCTTTTTGATAAAATGTATTAATTATCTCTCCCTGTGCGATAAACTGCATACTTCCTGGCTTAAAGCAAGCAGAGATTTATTATCTCGTGGCTTCTGGGGCTGAGGGATGCAGAAACAGCTTTGCTGGGTGCTTCTGCTCATAAGATAGAAGTGAGAACATTGGCCTGGGCTGCCGTCATCTGAAGGCTTGAGTGGGGCTGGAGGAACCACTTACAAGATGGCCTCTCACTGGGCTGTTGGAGGAAGACTTTAGCTCCTGGCTGCCTGAACCTCTGCACAGAGTTGCTTGAGTGTCCTTATGATATGGCTGCCAGCTTCTCCTAGAGTGAGTGATCCAAGAGGGAGGAAGATGGAAGCAATATTTATAAGACCTCATCTTTGACATCATGAACATCATTTCTGCAACATTCTGTTGATGATACCGTTGAGCTGTATGCAGTGTGGGAGAGGGTACGTGAAGTTGTGAATACTGGAAGGTTGGGGTCATTGGGGGCCATCTCGAAGGCTCTGGTGGTATTTTTAAGTGTCACTAAGGTTTCTTCTTAGCCTCATGGGAATTGTCTTCCTCAAGGAGGCCTTTGGATGCTTGAGATAATGTGGCATCGTCAAGGCACCAAAAATAACCCTTTCCAACAACCTGTGCTTGAAAGAGCTTTTTTCAGAGCTTGCAAAGAGCTCCTTAAACTAGTGAAATGACTAAACTAATTTGCTGGTCTATAATTTCCTGGCATGTCTGGAGATTTCCTAATAAATACTGCCTTCAGGTTGGCGACCTGCCAGTGTCACGGACTTCCCCTGAGTGACAAATAAAGGATGTGTAAAGCATCTTGGAGGGTTGGGAAGGTTGGTGCGTTGCCGGGATAGGGCACAGGACCTGGAGGCTGGATGTTGGGGTCTGAGAGCCAGCCCTGCCCCTTACCTACCGTAATACCTGCCAGACCTACCAATACCTATCATATTTCAGGCAAAACAATTTCCTCTCTATGCCTCAGTTCTCTGTCCAGGAAACGTGGTATTGACCCTGGTTTTCCATGAGTCCCATGGCTATTACGAGGTTTGAATGAGCCGATACAGCATTTATAAGAGGGAAGTCCCTGCGACACTAGCACCATGGGCTGTGAAGCCCAAAAGGGGTTCCGTGCTCAAGTGAGCATGGAGAACTGTATAAAGTCCAACTGTTTTCCATTTTTCACGACAGCAGGCAGGGCCAGCCCCACGGCTGTGTTGCCAAAACAGCCACACTGGGCCACTTGCTGAGAAGGACCCTACACTTGGGGTTTCATGTCTAGAAATTCTTAATAATTTTATCTTTGCTGATGTGTTTCGTAAGTGAAACTCGATGGGACAAGAGAGCATGTGCCAGGGGCTTGGCTTCTCAGCTCACAAGAGTGCCCCTCTCCCGCCTCCTTGGGGTGAGCACTGGGCTGCTGGCTTCCATTCCCTTCTCTGGGCTCTCCCTTCTCTTCCCTCCCCAGAAACCATGTCCCCATGGTACCCAGATCACGGGGCTCAGGAAAGTGACTGGCTTGCATTGGCGGAGCCTGGGAGGGAAGCCCCATTCTGCCGCCACCCTCTGTCCCCCAAGGGGGCCTGGGCACAAGGGAAGGAAGAGCTAGAGTCAGTGCCTGCCCCACGGCATCAGAGGGCAGGGCGAGGAGGCGGCTCTCCCAGGGCTGGGCTGGCAGCACCCCAGCATAGTTAGCAGGCCTCTCAGTGGGGGCCTGTCACTTACTTCTGACCCAGGTACCAAGGAGGTTGTAATTCCTCAGGGGTCAGCTATCTGCTCTGGGTTGGAGCCCCAGGGGAAGAGGAGATCTGCTCCTCCCGCCACAATCCAGGGCTGTGCATTCTCACTTTGCTTTTGATCCTGCACATTCTATAGCTAGTCCTGCCTGCAGGACTTGTCAGATCCTTTAATAGAAATGAGACTAAATTATGGTGGGTCAGAGTGCCGACTTGCGAGCTAGACTGTCTGGGTTTGAGTTCTGGCCCCACTCCTTACCAGTGTCGTCACCCCATTTTCCTAGACTTTCTGTGTTTCAGTTTCCTCCTCTCTGACACAGCAATCATGTGGTATTGTTGCTGTAAGGATTAAGTGAGGATGCCAAGCATCGAGACTAACCCCCACCATGTAGCAGGTGTTAGTGGATATATTTGATGCTCGTTCCTCACAAAGGACCACAGAGCTCCTGGGGCAGGAGTGCCGTCAGTAACATGCTGCAGCCCTGTGGGCAGCACCATGCGGACAGTGACCCTGTGAACACTTGTTGAATGAATGCATCTCCGAGGGGGGCTTCCTGCAGAGTACCTGTCCCCTCCCCTTTTATTCTGGAGAATCATGAGCGATCAGCAGTCCAGCCTCCAAGGCCATAGAGACACAGCCTCTTGTCCCTGCTCATTCCCGGTCTCCAGACGCGGGGGGCAGAGCACACAGACACCCCAGAGACTCTCGCCAGCCTCCTCTGGGGGCCCATCTATCCTGCCGGGAATAGCTTCCCTAGACCCCCCACGGGCCGCGCGATAACTCACTCCGCCTCCCTAGCCTCTTCGTCCTTAATTGGGCCAATCTGTCTGCCTGACACCCCGCTCTGGTTTGCTTTCTTCCCAAAGCTCTCTCTTGTCAGTTGACAGATTCTCGACTGTCTTGAGCACATATTTCAATGTGTGCTCTTTCGTGATTTCCCAAGCAGGTTTCTGCTCTTTTTAAAGCTACTTAATTTTATAATTTCCAAATGATGTTCCTCGCCTGCCGCGATTCTTCTCCACCCCCACTCCTTGGCTCTTTTCCCATGACTTGCATTTTCTCAGCCCTGAAGCCATGCAGCTGTGGGGGGGGGGG